>CM059428.1:39022202-39194702 GCA_030390025.1 Squalus acanthias
AACAGGCCTCTGCACAGGAGACCTTACCCTCCCAGGGTATTCCGGGAACAATTCTCCTACATTAATTTGTCTGAGGAGCAGTGTTTGCGCAGGCTGCGCTTCAGCAAGGAGGTGGTCACTGAGCTCTGCCACCTGCTGCAGCCAGATCTGTAGCCTCAACTGAGGACCAGGACGTCTCTGTCGGTGGCAGTGAAGGTCACAGTGGCTTTGAACTTCTACGCCACTGGCTCATTCCAAGCTGCTGTTGGGGACCTCGCCAATATCTCCCAGTTTGCAGTGCATCGCTGCATCCGGCAGGTCACCAATGCCCTCTTCAGAAGGAGACGAGACTTCATCTCTTTCCCTATGACCCCAGACAAGCAGCGTGACCGTGCTCTGGGCTTTGCGAGGGTAGCGGGCTTCCCCATGGTGCAGGGCGCCATTGAATGCACGCATGTGGCTTTGCGTGCTCCGCGAGAGAATGCAGAGGAATTCAGGAACAGAAAGGGGTTCCATTCCTTGAATGTCCAGTTGGTCTGTGACCACAGACAGGTGATACTCGCTGTCAATGCCCACTATCCGGGCAGCTGCCACGATGCTTTCATCCTGCGCCAGACTACTGTGGCAGAAGTTTTCGAGGCACCGCATCAGCCAGTTGGTTGGCTTCTGGGGGACAAGGGGTACGCATTGAGCACGTGGCTGATGACACCGCTCCGTACGCCAAACACCCCTGCTGAGCTGCGGTACAATGAAAGCCATCAAGCAACCAGGAACATTATTGAGCGCACAATCGGCGTGCTGAAACAACGGTTCCGCTGTCTGGACCATTCCGGAGGAGCCCTGCAGTACTCGCCTGAGCAAGTTTCGAACTTCGTAGTCGTGTGCTGCATGTTGCACAACATGGCAATCCTCAGGACCCAGCCAATGCCACCAGGCCTTGTAGCACCACCAGAGGAGGAGGAGGAAGAGGAGGAAGAGGACGAGGACGATGATCATCAGCAGCACCAAGGCAGGAGGGCGGCCCACAATGGTCAAACTGCAAGGGCCGTCCGTCAACGACTAATAGCAAGCCGCTTCTAGGGCCCCTGCCATTGCTACAAACACTAATCAACCCAGCACGCAACCCCTAAGCCGGCCAAGGCACCAATAATTCCAACCACCAGCCATGTATATTTTGAATACAGAAACTTATTTATTTTACAAACTCTGTGTGTGTCAATTCCTCATGACAAACTCATAGAAATAAACACAAAAAAACAGTCAATAACATAACTGGTTCTCACAACCTGGAGATAATGTCCAAAACACTAAACAAAAGTTGGACCATGAACCTCGGCCTTTAATAAAAAAATGACCAGCATTTTGGCACACCTCCTACTTTTTGCCCTTCGAGGGTGATCTCCTTCCCTTGCGCACTTCCCCCCTTCTAACCCTACTGCTCCTCCGTAATGGGACCTCAGTGGCTGCAGCAAGGCTGGTGGAAGGCTGCTGCTCGTCAGACCCTGACACTGCAGATGCCCCTGAAGGACGGCCTCGACCACTTCTGGGCCTGGAGGGCCCGGCTGCAGACTGCACCAACTCTGCATGGGCGGCAGCAGTCTGTCCTACAGGCGGTGGCAAGTGCAGTGGAGAAGTGACAGTGTTGGCAGCAGGAATGCTGTCATCGTGAGAGAGGACAGCAACTCCCTGCTCGCCCGACACACTGGCACTCCCACGGGGCAGCACTTCAGCATCCGGAGCAATTTGCCGGAGAACAGATTGCTGGCCTGCTGCGGCGCGGTGACAGCCCCGGGGACATGTGCACGAACCATCGAGGATGGCAGCAGTCAGTGCTCGCGTGGCCTCAATCTGAGTCTGCATGAGAGCAGTCTCAGATGGGTTCCTGGCAGCCAGTGACTGAATTGCAGCACTAAGCTTTAGTGTGGCATCCGCCTGTGCTACAGCGAAGTGCTCCACACTCCTTGCCAGTGATTCAATGCATTCGGGCACCCTTCCCACTGCACCCATGAGCTCAGTGTGCATGCCCACCGCCTGGCTGTTCATTTCTGCAATCAGCCGCTCCTCCTCTGCGTCCATTGCAGTAGGAGTGTCTGGCATACTCTCCCTCTGGGGAGAAGGCCCCCGTTCTTCCCTACCCCCCCCATGGCTTTGCTGCAGCCCGCTGGGTCCTGGAGCTTCACCATCATCAGCCCCTTCCCCCCTGCTCCCCTCCGGGGAAGGCGTGTTCCCAGTGTGGGCATGGGCTTCCTCGGGAGAGGGTGGCACTGATGCTCCGGCTTCCTCTTCCTCCTCAGCTGCAGCATCACTCCCAGTGGCAGCTTCAGGGCCCGTCTCCTCAGCTGGTGAATCACCATCTGAAAGCAGGGAGGTACAAGAGTGGCTTTAGCGTGAGGACAGGGTGGCAGTAAGGGAGGAATAAGTGCAGCGAGTTAGCAAGTTGGATTGAAAGTGTCAAAGGCTGGTATTGTGAGGGACAAGTGGAAGGACAGAGGACAAAAAGGTGATGACCTTACCATTGCTGTCCACAACGGGGTCGGCGTCTCCAGTGGCGACGGGACCGATCACCCGGCTTGCCACAATCCTGTGGATGCGCTCCTCCAGATCGCTGAGGGGTTGCAGCTGAAGCCGCCCTCCACCCGTCCGTTGCTGCTGTCTCCGATTATGAGCCAGCTTAGCCTGCAAGAAAAAGGACAGCATCTGAGTAAATATACAGCCATGGTCTTGCCTGATGTGCCTCCCATAGGTGAATAGCCCTTACTGTATGCAGCCATGGTCTTGCCTGATGTGCCTCCCATAGGTGAATAGCCCTTACTGTATGCAGCCATGGTCTTGCCTGATGTGCCTCCCATAGGTGAATAGCCCTTACTGTATGCAGCCATGGTCTTGCCTGATGTGCCTCCCATAGATGAATAGCCCTTACTGTATGCAAAGTGTGGAATGTGTGTGTGTGTTTGATGAAAGGGCCATAGGTGTTGGATGAGTGTTGTGCATTGGGGTTTTAAGACCCTCTGGCCATAGAGTGAGGTTGAGATGGAGGGATGGAGAGGTATTGAGAAAAAGCCACTCACCCTGACGACCCGAGTGAGGTCGTTGAACTTTTTGCGGCATTGAACATGGGTCCTGGGCACCATGCTCCTGGAGGAGACGCTCTGAGCCACCTCCCTCCACACTCTTCTGAACTCGCGTGGCAAAGGCCTCCTGCCACTCTCCGGGAACAGCATGCATCGTCTGCGCTCCACTGCGTCAACCAGAGCATCCAAGGCCCGCTCGGTGAAGCGATGAGCGCGTTCTCTCACCCTCTCCATGCTTGGCAGCAAAATGGATTACAGGTCTCTCCAGGCTGAGATTCAAGGCTGCAATGAGCAGGGTGTGGCTGGGGAGCAAGTGACCCCCCCCGCTTTAAGAAGTGTCCGGCGCCATTGTGTCTGTGTTCCCTCGCTAACTGGCAGCAGCTGCGCTGCGCTCGTGCGCTGAGTTAGCGCCTCACTCCTTGGCCTTTGCGCCTTAAGAGAGGTGTGCAGCGCCTAATTTAGCGCTCCACTCACCTCCCGGGGCGGTAAAAGTGAAGTTTCCTGTCAGTGCCGATAATTAGCGCCAGGCGCTAATATTTGCATCCGGACGATATTTGCGCCCCAAATGGGGCGATACTGAATTTCTCCCCCATAGAGTTATACAGCACAATATCTCCCAGTTCGCGGTCCATTGCTGTATCCGGGAGGTCACAAATGCCTTCTATAAAAGGAGATGCCAGTACATCTCTTTCCTGATGACCCGGGCCAAACAGCATGAACGCGCATTGGGCTTTGCGAGGATAGCGGGCTTCCCCATGCTGCAGGGCGCCATTGACTGCACGCATGTGGCATTGCGGGCACCGCATGAGAATGCAGAGGTTTTCCGAAATCGCAAGGGGTTCCACTCCTTAAATATCCAGCTGGTGTGTGACCACAGACAGCTGACACTCGCTGTCAATGCCCGCTATCCTGGCAGCAGCCACGATGCTTTCATCCTGCGCCAGACTGCTGTGCCAGAGCTTTTCCAGGCAGCGCATCAGTCAAGTGGTTGGCTTCTCGGGGACAAGGGTTACCCACTCTGCACCTGGCTGATGACACCGCTCCGTAACCCCAACACCCCTGCTGAGCTGCGGTACAATGAGAACCATCTCGCCACCAGGAACATCGTTGAGCAGACGATCGGCGTCTTCAAGCAACGGTTCTGCTGTCTGGACCACTCAGGAGGAGCCCTGCAGTACTCGCCTGAGCGAGTCTCCCTCTTCATAGTTGTTTGCTGCATTCTTCATAACCTTGCAATTCTGAGGACCCAGCCAATGCCACCAGGCCTTGGTGAACCACCAGAGGAGGAGGAAGAGGAGGAGGAAGAGGAGGAGGAAGAGGAGGAAGAGGAGGAGGATGATCAGCAGCGGCACCAAGGCGGGAGGGAGGCCCACAATGTTGAAACTGCACGGGCCGTCTGTCAACGACTGATAACAAGCCGATTCTAGGCCCCTACTCAGGAAATGGCTTCTGGCATGGAGAACAACATGAATGAAAGCAACCCGCAACCCCTATAGCCGACCAAGGCAGCAATGATTCCAAAGGCCAAACATGTACATTTTGAAAACAGCAACTTTTTTATTTTACGAACTCTGTGTGTGTCATTTATTCATGACAAACTAATAGAAACAAACACAACAAATCATAAATTAACATAACTAGTTCTCACAACCTGGAGATAATGGCCAAAACAGTAAACAAAAGTTATCAGACGAACCTCGCCCTTTAATAAAAACATTCCCAACATTTCTGGAGACCTCTTCGAGGGTGATCTCCTTCCCCTGCGCACTTCCCCCCTTCCCACCCTACTGCTCCACCGTAATGGGGCCCCAGTGGCTGCAGCAAGGCTGGTGGAAGGCTGCTGAATGTCAGATGCTGAGACTACAGATGCCCTTGAAGGACGGCCTCGACCAGCTCTGGGCCTGGAGGGCCCGGCTGCAGACTGCACCAATTCTGCATGGGCAGCTGCAGTCTGGGCTACAGGCAGTGGCAAGTGCAACGGGAAAGTGACAGTGGTGGTAGCAGGAATGCTGTCATCCTGAGAGAGGACAGCACCTCCCTGCTCGACCGACACACTGGCACTCCCACGGGGTAGCACCTCAGCATCCGGAGCAATCTGCTGGAGCACAGATTGCTGGCCTGCTGCGGCGCCGTGAGAGCCCCAGGGAAATGTGTCCGAACCAGCGAGAATGGCAGCAGTCAGTGCTTGCGTTGCCTCAATCTGAGACTGCATGAGAGCAGTCTGAGATTGGATCACAGCAGCCAGTGACTGAATTGCAGCACTAAGCTTTAGCGTGGCATCCGCCTGTGCTGCAGCGTAGTGCTCCACACTCCTTGCCAGTCCATCAATGCTTTCGGGCACCCTTCCCACTGCACCCATGAGCTGAGTGTGCGTGTCCCCCGCCTGGGTGTTCATTTCAGCGATGAGCTGCTCCTCCTCTGCATCCAGTGCAGCAGGACTCGCTGGCCTACTCTCACTCCGGGGAGAAGGCACCCGAGCTTCCCTACCCCCATCGCATTGCTGCAGCCCGCTGGGTCCCGGAGCTTCACCCTCATCAGACCCTTCCCCCCTGCTCCCCTCCAGGGAAGACGTGGTCCCAGTGTGGGCATGGGCTTCCTCGGGAGAGGGTGGCGCTGAGGCTCCGGCTTCCTCTTCCTCCTCGCCTGCAGCGTCGCTCCCACTGGCTGGTTGAGGGCCCGTCTCCTCAGCTGGTGGTTCACCATCTGAAAGCAGGGAGGTACAAGAGTGGCTTTAGCGTCAAGACAGGGGGTCAGTAAGGGAGGAAGGAGTGGAGCGATTTAGTAAGTTGGATTGAAAGTGTAAAAGGCTGGTGTTGTGAGGGACAAGTGGAATGAGAGAGGAGAGAAAGCTGATGACCTTACCATTGCTGTCCCCAAGGGGGTCGACCTCTCCAGCGGCGATGGGACCGATCATCTGGCTTGCGACGATCCTGTGGACACGCGCCTCCAGATCGCTGAGGGGTTGCAGCTGAGGCGGCTGTCCATCCATCCGTTGCTGCTGTCTTCTGTTGTGAGATAGCTTGGCCTGCAAGAAAAAGGACGGCATCTGAGTAAATATGCAGCCATGTGCTTGCCTGATGTGCCTCCCATAGTTGAATAGCCCTTAATGTATGCAGCCCTGTGCTTGCCTGATGTGCCTCCCATAGTTGAATAACCCTTAATGTATGCAAGGTGTGGAATATGCGTGTGTGTTTTATGAGATGGCCATAGGTCTTGGATGAGTGTTGGGCATTGGGGTTTTAACACCCTCTGGCCATAGAGTGAGGTTGAGATGGAGGGATAGAGAGGTATTGAAAAGCATCCATTCACCCTGACGAACCGAGTGAGGTCGTTGAACTTTTTCCGACATTGCGCATGGGTCCTGGTCACCATGCTCCTGGAGGAGACGTGATGAGCCACCTCCCTCCACACTCTTCTGTCGTCGCGTGGCAATGGCCTCCTGCCACTCTCTGGGTACAGTATTGCTCTTCGACGCTCCACTGTGCCAATCAGAGCCACCAAGGCCAGGTCGCTGAAGCGCTGAGCTCGTTCCCTGACCCTCTCTATAGTCCTTTGCTGCAGAATTGATGCACAGGTCTGTCCAGGCCGAGATTCAAGGCTGCAATGAGCAGGGTGTGGCTGGAGAGCAAGATCGACCCTCAGCTTTAAGAACTGGCCGGCGCCAGTGTGTCTGTGTTCCATTGCTGACTGACATCACCTGAGCTTCACCCGCGCTCTGAGGTAGCGCCTCACTCCTCGGCCTTTGCGCCTTAAGACAGGTGTGTAGCACCTGATTTAGCGCTCCAATCACCTCCAGGGGCGATAAAAGCCAAGTTTTCAGTCGGAGGCGATAATTTGCGGCAGCCGCTAAACTTTGCGCCCGGCCGATAATTGCGCCCCAAACGGGGCGATACCGAATTTCTCCCCCCAAGTCTTTCTTTCTATAAAATTACAGTTCTATTCACAGTTCGGCTAATAAAAGAAAATTAATGAAGTAACTCTCGATGACCTACTTGCTTTCTATATGCAGATATGTCAGCTATTCTCAGGAGCTCATCCAGCTCCATTTTGAATGCTTGCAGCAAATCCACTTTCACTGCACATGCGGGCAACTTATTGCAGAGGTTGACGACTCTCTGCAAAAAGAAGTACCTTCTGCAACCTAACCTAGTTCTTTGCTTTCTAACTTGTACTTACCTCCCTTGGTGTTCCCTAACCTATCTAGCTTGAATAGTCTATTTGCTTGGACTGAACCTAATCCTTTCCTTATTGCAAAGACCTCAATCTCAACCCACAAAGTCTAGACTTTTCTAAAATAAAAAGCCCATGCTCTCTTAGCCTATCTTGGTTACTGAGAGCCTTTAAACGAGAAATCAATCTAGAGGCCCTCGTTTGACTTTTACCAGGGTTTTTATATCCCCAACATGTGAGGCAACTAAAACTGAACACAGTATTCTAGACTTGGCCTGACCTTATACAGATATAGATTTCTTGTTTAATATTTAATTGTCCTGGCAATACATCCTAAGGACCTTCTTGCTCTAGCAATAGCCTCACAGAACTGACCATGGCTCTCCAAGGACTTGTGCACGCAAACCCCCAGGTCGTTCTTCTACTCAGCAGCCTTGAGCACGGTGTATACATGCTTGATGTTGCCCTTACCCAAATGCATCATGCTACATTTATTTATATTTAAAAGGTATCTGCCAGATATGGGCTCATTCCCTCATTGCATCTAAATCAACCTGCATCTAAGGTCTTTACACCGGCATGTATCTTGGTGCCATCCATGATCTTGCAGCTAATACCCCCGATGCCTTCATCCAGATCGCTGAAAAAGATGGCACACAGCAATGGACCTAAAACTGATCCCTACACAACTCCACGATCGATCGACCCAAGCAGAACCATTACCATGAATAACTAGTTTCTGTCTACAGGAATAAAACCAGTTCATTATTCAAACCCAAAAGCTGACCGCCAATCCCACAAAACTCAGTAGCCTCTCGCATGGCACTTTCACAAAGGCTTTTTGAAAGTTTAGATACACGATGTCAACCAGGTTTCCAACATCAATCAGCTTTGTAACTTCCTCAAAGAATTCAACCAAGTTACTGAGACGGGACCTTCTTTTCCAGCAGCTATGCTGAAATTCCTTAATAACCGTTCCACCTTCAAGGTGGTTGTACAGTGTATTTCTAACCATCTCTTCTAGCAACATGCCTATAACTGAAGTCAAGCAAAGGGCCTGCAATTTCTCGGTTCTGACCTATTGTAAAAATTGGTGCCTGAACCAAATTTGAAAAAACCTAGGAGCTGAACCTAGTTTTCATTTGCTGGGCTTGACGATTATTTTTTGGCTTTGGCTTCAGGCTTGATGAGCATGAGGTGTGGGAGGGGGACGAAGAGTAACCAATATCCAAATTGAGGCTAGATTCATCTTGCTTACTGGAGATGTGTTGTGACATACTATCCAGTTCTCAGAAGCTCAACATTCTTAATGAAAAGAAAGAAAAATTGCATTTATATAGCACCTTTCTCAACCTCAGGATGTCACAAAGTGCTTTACAGCCAATGAAGCACTTTTGAAGTGTAGTCACTGTTGTAATATAGGAAACCCGGCAGCCAATTTGCACACAGCAAGGTTCCTCAAACAGCAATGTGGTAATATCCAGATAATTTGTTTTTAGGTATTGGTTGAGGGATAAATATTAGCCAGGATGCTGGGGAGAACTCCTCTGCTCTTCTTTGAATAGTGCCTTGTGATCTTTTACGTCCACCTGTGAGGGGAGAGAGGTCCTCGGTTTAACGTCTCATTTGAAAAACAGCACCTCCGACAGTGCAGCACTCCCTCAGTACCACAGTGGAGTGCCAGCCTAGATTATCGGCAATCTGATATTAACAAAAAATCCATCATTTGGAATCACATACAGTGGTCCAATGTCACCGGCTTTTCTATAGAAATAACTGCGCACGCGCGGACATTTAAAGGGGCCGCGTCCCCCCCCCCCAAAAATTAAAGGGAACATTGCTATGGTCCATACTATAGGTGAAACTGCTCCATGATAAGGACTTTGAGTATTGGCCTGGTCAATATATTAGCACCATAAGACTGCTTGTTCTTCACTGTCACTAATCAGGGCTAAGAGCTTAGATTTTAAATAAAATTAAAGAAATACATTCCTGCTGCCTTTGCAGCTCAGCTCACAAACATGCTATAATTGTGTTGATGAATAACCAATTCTATATAAAATTTGAGTTAGTTATTGTTGCAATTTAGTTATATATTTCTGGCACAAATACCTCTTAACTTGATTAGCTTGAGATTCTATTGTTCCATTGCCCTCTTGCTGCTCTCCTGTCCTTCACCCTCCATGAACTTCAAATCGTCCAAGACTCAGCTGCCCGTATCCTGTTCTATTTGCTCTTCTCCCCCATGCTCATTGGCCTACCCCGGCTCCCTATCCCTCAATGCATTAAATTTAAAATTCTCTTCTTCCTCTTCCAAACATTCCATGACCTTGCCTCACCTTGACTCTGTAACCTCCTCCAGCCTTACACACCCTCCTGGACACTTTGTGATCCTCTGACTCCAGTCTATTGAGTACCTTCCCCTTCCTTCACCCTGCTATCATTGACGGGGCTTTTATCCACCTCAGTCTATTCCCTGGAACTCCCTCCCTAAACCCCTCTGCATCTCTACTTCTTGCTCTCCCTTTAAAGACCTTCTAAAAACTCATCTTCTACACCAAGATTTTGGACACCCTTACTAACCTCTCAATCCATTTGGTTGGCGTTCCATTCTCCTTTCCACCTCCATTTGTGAAGCACATGTAGTATATAAATGCAAGTTATTGTTGTTGAGTACAAGAGGCTAAATTATTCATTGGCAACCAATGTTCTGTTGGAGTACTCGAGGAACAGCACCTCATCTTTTGTTTAGGCACTTTACAGCCTTCCGGACTCAATATCGAGTTCAACAATTTCAGATCATAACCTCGGCCCCCACCACATATATATACATTTTATCCACCCTTTTGGTTCGTGCCTTTTTCCTTTTTTTTCTCTCTCTCCCCCTACGGCAGCTGTCTCTCATTCTGCCAGCATTTCACACTTCATCTTTTGTTTCTTAACCTGTCCCATTACCATCTCGTCTTGCCTTGAGCACCTCTTAATGTCTCTACTTACCATAGTTTTCCCTCCCCCCAGCCTCCCCCTTGCATTTTTATCTGTTTCATTTCCTGCTCTTTTCTCAGTTCTGACGAAGGGTTTCGACCTGAAACGTTAACTCTGTTTCTCTCTCCACGGATGTTGCCTGGCCTGCTGAGTTTTTCCAGCGTTTTCTGTTGTTATTTCGGATTTCCAGCATCCGCAGTATTTTGCTATCGTTCTGTTGGAGTACACTCCATTATGAGTTGTCCTTTATTCGGCCAATATCCTTGCCTACCCTTCATTCTTTAATTACTACTTATAGGGGTCATTGTAGATACAGCGTATTTGAATATTTGACCCAACTCATGTTTATTCACTTGACGCTAGCTAATGTTCACAACAGAAATTTTAATTTGTTACTAACTTTGTTAAGTAGCTCTCGCACACATTCACATTCTTTTGTGTCACAAGTTTTTATGTGCTTGGCATCTTAAGCCGTGCTTAATCTCTTAACTGTTCCTGATTAATCCTAGAGCTTTATTTACGTCTGTGAAAGTATGCACCGCTCTCCTTTACACCTTTACGGGCAGAGCGCCTGATCCCAGCAGGTGACTGCAACAAACCAATGGTACAAGAAGTAGATGGCTGTCATCACTTTTATTACCAGTGCAAAAAGGCATATCAATAACTGAACTGCACCTTTCTCTGTCGGCGAGGGAAATTAACCTGTCTGTGAGGAGAAAATTGCCAATAACAATGTCAACTCAAATAGACCTTGGAACTTTGATCCGCAGGAGAAAGAAGGTAAAGCAGCCCATGAATCATTTCCTGCAGCAACACAACTTTTCCTTGGTATATTTGGATGCAAAAAGTAGCAGGAGGAGCAAAGGCATAGCACCAAGGCAACATGCTGCAAATGCCAACACAAAAGCTGTTTGTGCTGTGAAACCAATACGAAAATAGGCCTGCAGGGGTGTAAATTATGCTCACATTCCTGGAGCAATATGAAAATTTCTGCCTGTGTGGTCCAAAGACAAATGGCTAAATGTTCTCCAGAAAGGAAAAATACTGCATTTCCTGTTTAAATCCTAGTCACCACCAAAACTATCTGCTTCTATCTCCACAACACCTAGGGTTGCCAACCCTCCAGGATTGCCCTGGAGTCTCCAGGAATTAAAGACTAATCTCCTGGACACTGCTGTGAGCAACCCAGGAGAAACATCAGAGGGGCATTGAAAGAAACTTAGGTGGTTTTTTTTCATTTTCTTTGATGCTTTTGTTTATTAGTTATAAAAAATATCGGAGATGGGGGAAAAAAAGGCTGTTTGACCGAGTGGGGCAGTTGGAGGTGTGAGGTCATGTGATAAAACCACCAGGAACGCGTCCAAACAGAGATGCCAATCCTGCACCCGTCTCCATCCCTACTTGCCCCCACCGCTGCCGAGACCTTTATCTAGGCCTTTGTCACCTCCAGGCTCGACCAGTCCAATGTTCTGCCCTGCTGCCCGATTCTGCATAAATTGTAACTCATCCAAAACCCTATCACTCACATCCTAACGCACATCACATCGTGCACCCCATCACCCTTGTCCTCACAAACCTACTTTGGCTCCCTACGCCGCAACGCAACACAATGCAATGCATTTAAAATGCTTTTCCTCATCTACAAGTCTGCCTTCGACCTCATCAACAACAGCAACAACTTACATTCATATGTAACTTTACCGTAGTAAAACGTCCCAAGGCGCTTCACAGGAGCGTTATCAAACAAAATTTAACACCGAGCCACATAAGGAGATATTAGAGCAGATGACCATAAACTTGGTCAAAGAGGTAGGTTTTAAGGTGTGTCATAAAGGAGAAAAGAGAGGTAGAGAGGCGAAGAGGTTTAGCGAGGGAATTCCAGAGCTTAGGGCCTTAGCAGCTGAAGGCACAGCCGCCAATGGTGGAGCGATTAAAATCAGGGATGCTCAAGAGGCCAGAATTGACGAGCGCAGACATCTCAGGGGGGTTGTGGGGCTGGAGGAGATTACAGAGATAGGGAGGGGCAAGACCGTGGAGTGATTTGAAAACAAGGATGAGAATTTAAAATTTTTAACCGGGAGCCAATGTAGGTCAGCAATCAGGGGAGATGGGTGAGCAGGACTTGGTGTGAGTTAGGACACGGACAGCAGAGTTTTGGATCGCTTCAAGTTTACTAAGGGTAGAATTAGGGAGGCCGGCCAGGAGTGCGTTGGAATATTCAAATCTAGAGGGTTTCAGCAGCTGAGAAGTCGAGGCAAGGGCAGAGTTGGGCGATGTTACGGAGGTGGAAATATGCGGTCTTTGTGATGGCGTGGATATGTGGTAGGAAGCACATACATATATATATAATCCCTCCCTAACTCTGTGGCCCCTGGGGCTGGCACGCACCCTCATGCTTTGTAACTCTTCCCCTGCTCCACGTTCACTCACTGAACCTTTAGCCATTTCGGTCCCATATGCTGAACTCTCTCCCTGAATCCCTCTTCTTTTCTTACTTCTTTTCCCACCTTCAAAAAACTTCTTGAAACCTACCTCTTCCACCATGCTTTTGGTTAGCTCTCTTATCAACTCTTCTCTTATCATTGCCTCATGCCCATTTTGCTTCTGTGGGACGTCTTATTACATTAAAGGTGCTGCATAAATGCAAAGCATTGTTGGTGTTGTTGTATTTAAGGCCACTCCCGCATACATAATGAGGCAAATTTTAATCTGAAGAAGCACGTGGGGTTTGGGTGCGGGTGGGGGGTTAAAACCGGCAAAAATGTCAGCGCGTCGGGAAGCTGGCTCCAACCCACTGACTTCCTGGTTTAACTCGAGCGCGTTAGGCTGCTTGTGTGCAACCCCCTTGGGAGAGGCGGTTTGCCTGGTAACAAATGTTAATCGATCAATTAGAGCGAAATTTCAACTAACTTTCAAATTTAACAGCGCACCCATGGGTTTCCTGGGCTTCCTGAAAGTCGAGAGGTCGCACAACACCAGGTTATAGTCCAACAGTTTTATTTGAAATCACAAGCTTTCGGAACTATCGCTCCTTCCTCAGGTGAAGTTACCAGTGAAGTTCCTGAAAGTCACCAGTGAAGGCAAAGCGAGAACACAACGGCAATTGAGGGGGCTGAATCAAACTCAAGGAAATACAGCAATAAATACTCCCTACTCACAGCTGCTTTCTTACCTGCTCGTGGGAAAGGGTCTGTTCACAAAACTTTTACTGAGAGGTTACTTTCTACTCTTTGGAGGTTTTCTCAATCACATCAGGATGGGTGGCGCTACAGCTGCCTTAGGTGGTGCACTAAATGGTGCAATTTTAAAAGGGTGCAGGAACAGAGAGACCTGGGAGGTTCAAATACACAAATCTTTGAAGGTGGGAGGGTAAGATGATAAGGCTGTTAAAAAAAGGATACGAGATCCTGGGATTTATTAATAGAATACAAACGCAAGGAAGTTATGCTAAACCTTTATAAATTAGTAGTTCGGCCTCAGCTGGAGTATTGTGTCCAATTCTGGGCACCATACTTTAGGAAGGATATCAAGGCCTTTGAGAAGGTGCAGAGGAGATTTACTAGAATGATTCCAGGGACTTCAGGTACGTGGAGAAACTAGAGAAGCTGGGATTTTTCTTCTTAGAGCGGAGAAGGTTAAGGGGAGATTTAATAGAGGTGTGCCAAATTATGAAGGGTTTTGATAGCAAATAAGGAGAAACTGTTTCCATTGGCAGAAGGGTTGGTAACTAAAGGACACAGATTTAAGATAATTGGTAAAAGATCCGGGGGGACATGAGGAGAAACATTTTTACGCAGCGAGTTTTTATGATCTAGAATGCATTGCCTGATAGGGTGGTGGAACCAGATTCAATTGTAACTTTCAAAAGGAAATTATATAACTCCTTGAAAAGGAAAAAATTGCAGGGTTATGAGGAAAGAGCAGGGGGAGTCGATGATTGTGCCGGGGGGTTGGTGATCGCGGGAGGGTTGGTGATTGCGGGGGGGGGGGTAGTGATTGCGGGGGGGGTCGATACTCGCTGGGGGGTCGATGCTCGCTGGGGGATCGATGGTCGTGGGGGGGTGATCCCGGGATTTCGGTGATGGGGGGGGTCAGTGATCACGGAGGTTTCGGTGATGGGGTTCAGTGATCATGAGGGGGGTCAGTGATCGTGGGGGGTCGATGATCGCTGGGGGTCGATGGTCGTGGGGGTTGGTGATCACGGGGGGCGGGGGGGGGTTGGGTGTCGGTGATCCCGGGATTTCGGTGATGGAGGGGGTCAGTGATCACGGAGGTTTTGGTGATGGGGTTCAGTGATCATGAGGGAGGTCAGTGATCGTGGGGGGTTGATGATTGTGGGGGGTTCGGCAATGGGGGCGTGTTGGGGTAAAGATCGTGGAGGTGAGGGGGATGTTTACAGGGTAGCTTGTTGGGCCTGCTGTTCCTGGCCCACAAGCAGTGCTGTAAAAGCATTTACCTGATGGATCCGGCCCTTCTCGTCTCGTTTTAACTACCGAGTTTCCCCAGGCTCGGAAAACCCGGCCGACTGTGGTAAAACTATAAACCTTGTTAAAATGGAGGCACACAGACTCTTTAAAAGGTTTCAACAACCAAACCACCTCCTGCAAGCGGATTGGTCACTCACTGCTCATCCCGCCTCCATTAAAACCAGAAGTGGGCGGATTTGAGGCGGGTTGGGTTCCTGTTTCAGATTTTTAACATTTTAACTTCTCTTTTGTCCTCCTCTCCTTTAATATCTAAGTACTTCTTGTATGTCTTTTTCTTTAAATTCAATTTTCCCTTTAGCCCTTTATTCATCCCCGGTGCCCCATAATTAGCTTGCATGTTTTTGGTTTTTAGAGGAATACATTTCTCTTGAACTCTATTGATTTCCCTTTTAAAGATTTCCCACTGTTTCTTTGTCTCTTTGGTTTTCAAGATTTTCTCCCAGTTTACCTTCTTTAGTTCCACCCTCATTTCCTCATAATTTGCTCTTTTCCAATCTATTACTTTAGTCTTTGTCCTACTTATGCCACTCTTGATCCTAATCTTGAATCTTACTATGTTGTGATCATTACATGTGCCCCTAGTGGTGTTAGTACTCGCCTATAATATTTAAAAAGGGTGACCTCCCACTGACTCCGCATACTCCAGCGAGGTCAGTGGCAGAGATCACCAGTGGCATGATCTGGGCGTAACTCCTGGGATTATGCCATGGTGCTAGCCTTTACTCAGTGGGTAGTACTCGTGCCTCTGAGTCAGAAGGTTGTGGGTTCAAGTCCCAATCCAGAAACGTGAGCACAAAATCCAGGCTAACACTTCAGGGCAGTACTGAGGGAGTGTTGCACTGTCGAAAGTGTCATCTTTTGGATGAGTCGTTAAACTGAGGCCCTGTCTTCCCTC
This sequence comes from Squalus acanthias, assembly GCA_030390025.1. NCBI lineage: Eukaryota > Metazoa > Chordata > Chondrichthyes > Squaliformes > Squalidae > Squalus > Squalus acanthias. Next base: position 39,037,790 of record CM059428.1, read on the forward strand.
TCAGGTGGATGTAAAAGATCCTATGATGCTATTCAAAGAAGAGCAGGGGAGTTTTCCCTGGTTTCCTGGCCAATATTTATACCTCAACCACTAAAACAGATGATCTTCTCATTGCTGTTTGTGGGAGCTTGCTGTGCGCAAATTGGCTGCATGTTTCCTACATTACAACAGTGACTGCACTTCAAAAGTTCTTCATTGGCTGTAAAGCGCTTTGGGACGTCTTGAGATTGTGAAAAACTCTAAATAAATGCAAATTCTTTCTTTCACGAGCAATTTTGGGGCTATTACTTTTTCATTTACAAGAGGAAATGATAAAGATTGCACTGATGATAGATAGATACACCACCAGCAAAGCTGACAGCAAATCCATCTCCCCTACTCCGGAGACACTCCACGGCTCAAGGGAATCACCCTGGCCCCATCTCAAAATTATTTTCATTCTAATCTAATTCATTGCAGTTTTTCTATTAATTTTGTGCAAATAGTGGTCACTTTCATCAGTTTTATTCCACCCATTTCTTTCCTAGTTCAAACCAGTCTTTTATAAACTAACCTGAGAACTATCACCGAGATTACAGTTTGGAAAACTGCTGCACATAAAAAACATTATGATGTTGCTTTTTTTTCCCCGTGTCACATGAGTAGAACCATAACATTGATCTCCACTCAGGTCTTACAGAAAATACTTTAGCGAAGGACAACAGCATGAAGCCGAGCGCTTCAATCAAACAGCCTTGCCTCTATTCTGCACCAGCTCCGAGTTCATTACTGCTTAGGTGAAAAAAAATTCACAGCCATCCTTCATCTTAATGAGCATACGCACTCACGCAGAGCCACAATAAAGGGAATAAAATAACACAATGTGTGAGCCTTAGCAGCTTAAATCAAAGGACTTGTTCTGCAGCCTTACATTTGATAAGCAATCAGAGGTGGCAAGTGCCTCGGCAGAATTGTAAATAGACTGTGTGTCTCGATGTGTCCAGCTTGGAAGTAGAGTTGCCAGCTTTGGTTCCACATATTCCTGAAGGTTTCATCACATGACCTCCTGCCTTCAGCTGCCCCACCCCCATGCTCCCGCCATTGGTCACACAACACGTCCATCCTCATGGCGCACTGCTTTCCCATGCCGGCTGGAAAGCCAATTGGATAATTCTTGTTTGTCAACCTTTTTTCCCATCTTCAATATTTTTAGAACGGTTAAAAAAAAAAAGAGGAAATAAAAGTTTATTTTAATGCCGTCTATGCTTTTTCTCCTGGGTTGCTCGCAGCAGCATCCTGGAGATTAATCTTCAATTCCTGGAGACTCCAGGATAATCATGGGGGGTTGTCGACCCTACTTGTAAGTCACTTTGATGCCTCTGTCATTGTACAGCTCACGCAGTCATGAGGGACATGTGTGCTCAATAACCATAACAGACGGAGATGTATTGAAATAGACTTTAATGACAAGTCCATATCAGATTCAATGTGGAAACCCCTCTGCATGTTTTGATTTGCTATTATATAGACATCAAAATTTGAATTGTGAAGGTCAAGGTTATTGGAATTAGCTGTACTCCGTGATTTGTAATATATTTGTAACAACACAGAAATCTGTAACAGTTACATGGGTTCTTGAGCATCTGAAATATAAATATCTAATATATAATACCTCCCAAACCCGCGACCTCTACCACCTAGAAGAACAAGAGCAGCAGGCGCTTGGGAAGACCACCACCTCCAACTTCCCCTTCTAGTCACACACCATCCCGACTTGGAAATACATTGCCGTTCCTTCATCGGCGCTGGGTCAAAATCCTGGAACTCCCTCCCTAACATCACTGTGGGAGTACTTTCACCACATGGACTGCAGCGATTCATGAAGAAGGCCCAGCACTGCCTTATCAAGGGCAACTCGGGATGGGCAATAAATTCTGTCCTTGCTAGCGATGCCCATATCCCAAGAATGAATTTTTAAAAAATGATACGTGGCATAGCTTTGGTAGATTTACAGCACTACATTAAAGCACTGTTAAGGTATTTTCAAAGCTGAGCCTTTTATATGATAATCTAAGAAAAAAGAGAAAATATTTAAATGTATACAATGCCTTATCATATTTTAAGGACATCTAAAGTACTTCACAGCAAACTAATTACCTATGAAGTCCAGTTACTGTTGTTATGTGGGCAAACACAGCAGCCATTTTGCAAAGAGCAAGGTCCCACAAACAGCAAATGAATGAATGGCCAGATACTTTGTTTTTGGCGGTGTTGGTTGAGGAATGTATTTTGGCCAGGATGCTTGGCTCTTCTTCAAATAGTGCCACGGGATGATATACGTCCACCTGAGCAGATGAATGTTTAATGTTTCATCCAAAAGACGTCACCTCCGACAATGCAGCGCTTCCTCAGCACTGCACTAAGTATCAGCTTAGATTCTGTGCTCAAGTCCTGTAGTGGGGCTTGAACCAACAACTTTCTGACTCAACAGTGAGAACTAATTTAATCTAGTTTTAAAAAAAAGACTTAACTGGCTCCTGACTCAATCCATTGTTCATACATAGAGCGCATTCAAATTGAGTCAAAAGCAAACCGAATGCAATCTTTCAGAGTTCACCCCATGACTTCTTAATTTCAGTTCATGCATCAGTGATATTAATTTAGTCTCACTGGCAGAACACAATGGGGACTAATGCAGTGCCCCCACAAGGTGGTAAGAAGCAATACCACTCCATTCATTTCCCATAAGGAAGTTCTAGATCTCAGATGGACAGTCTGTGATTGGAAAGGAGAATTAATTTCCTCACAGGGAGAGGAGAAAAAACTAGAAGGAAAGTCACTCAAGCCAGCCGAGTGCATCTCTTCCAACAGTCAGCTGAAGAGAAGAGGACTGAAGACCAATCTTTCATTCCAGCCTAATACAAATCTTCTGCTTGACAGCTTGACCAGATCACAGGTCAAGACATGGGTATTATTATTCCAACTTCCAACTGGACTGAATATCCTTGTAGCATTTACTCCTGTGCACTCGCTGCAATCCAGCTGCAGATTTTCAAATTACGGAAATTGGTCATTTTACTATAAACAAGGAGAATAATTCTAGTTTTCACAGTTATTGGAAGAAGAAAGCAGGCTGTGTGCATTAAATCTGCAATTCAATCTGTGCAGCTGTCGCCAGAATGACTTCCCCAGTGCCGAACTCCAAACAATTTTTTAAAATTCATTCTCGGGATGTGGGTGTCGCTGGCAAGGCTAGTATTTATTGCCCATCTGAGTGGACTGCTAATTATTTATTGCCCATCTGAGTGGACTGATAATTATTTATTGCCCATCTGAGTGGACTGATAATTATTTATTGCCCATCTGAGTGAACTGGTAATTGCCCTGATACAACTGAGTGGGCCACTTCAGAGGGCAGTTAAGAGTCAACCATGTTGATGTAGGATTGGAGTCAGATATAGGCCAGTCCGAGTAAGGATGGTGGGTTTCCTTCCCTAAAGGACATTAGTGAATGCGTTGCATTTTTACGACAATCCAATAGCAAACACAAAATAAATTAAATAAATAAAAACCTCAATGGAAGAACAAGAGATAAGAGAATTCTACATAAATAGTCCCCTCCACCCTCCATCAGGCTCACTGCTCTTTTAATGGAAACGTCTAGACTTAGGTGGAAAGGTCACTGCGGCAGCCATCAGACAGAATATGGATATGTGCAGGTTGCGAGATAAAAGAGTGTGAAAGAGCTACCAGATTTTTTTTAACTAAATTCAAATTCTCAAACTGCCATGGTGGGATTTGAACTCAGATTCACTGGATTACTAGTCCAGTACCATAACCATTACACTTTCTCAAATGGCTCGAATAAAGGGAAGAAAAAATATTAATGGGACTGCGCACAGCACATTCCCATTCTCTGCAGTCACTTCATTGATGAAGATGTTCGTGATGATCATTTTCTTGAATGTGTGAATGAGAGCAAACACAGCTGAATCCATACCCTGCACTCAGCGGGTGGGATAAGCTTGTTATTCTTCAAGGTAATTTGCCTATAGGAACAATGGCTCACAGCTGAATCATATTTTTCAACTCCTGTCACCCCATTTCATTCAATCCCACCTAAGTCAATAAGCTGGAAGTAAACACTTTCACGAAACAATTAACAGATCAAAACATTCTCTATCTATCGCCATGTTAGTCATTGCCTTAAACAAATGTTTCATTCAGAAATGATTTTTCCCTGGCAGGTGATTTGTTATGTGTGCTAATAATTGGTTTTTGCCGCCCGATTAGGTCTTTCACACTCTTTTATCTCGCAACCTCGCACATATCCATATTCTGTCTGATGGCTGCTGCAGTGACCTTTCCACCTAAGTCTAGAAACTTTCCATTAAAAGAGCAGCGAGCCGGAATGGAGGGTGGCGGGAATGTATTTATGTGGAATTCTCTTATCTCTTGCTCTTTCATTAAGGTTTTTATTTATTTAATTTATTTTGCGTTTACGGGATATACTCCAACTTTGGTTTACTTCAATGTTTCCGAGGTTGCACTGCCAGCAAGTTTAGAGGGTTAAATTCGGCCTCACACAAAAGGTAGTATCCATTATTCCATGGTCCAAGGGTCTATTACAGAGAAACTAAGACTTGCATTTGTATAGCGTTTTTCATGACCTCAGGACATCCCAAAGCGCTTTACAGCCAATGAAATACTTTTCGAAGTGCAGTCACTGCTATAACGTAGGAAATGCGGCACCAAATTTGTGCACAGAAAGCTCCCATATTTAGCAATGTGATAATGACCAGATATTTTTGCCGAATACTTTAGGCGCGAAAGAGCCTCTGAGGTGGCCAAGATGGTGACTTAAGCTGCAACCTTGGTTTATCTGCGTTCAGCGCAAGACACCATCTTGGTAAAGGAGTTGAAGCCAGCATGAGGAATAGCTGCCCAGAGGCTCGTTAAACAGCTGATTGGAACTTAAACTGCCTGGTACCGCTCATTAAAGAGCCTCCAGGGCATTTTGGTGGCTAGCATTTCAACTAACGCCCTCTCCTAAGAGCGACCAGCTGTTTGGGAGTAAACACAGCGTTGATGTCGATAACAAGAGCTACTTAAATGGATACTCACCATTTCATATTCATTGCTGCTGGACCTGTGAAGAGGACCTCTGAAACACATCGGGAGACTTTGTGGGACACGTTGTCAAGACTTCACCAACACTCGAGCAACATTTATTCTGCAAACACTCTGAGGACCTAAAAAGAGTAAGTACTATGCTATTCCACCTTATTGGACACCTTATAGAATTCACCAGGAGAAAGGGAGCATTTTGTCATGGGCATCTTGCTAGGGGTCCCCCTTGTTCTGGATGAGGAATGGGAGGAGGACATGAGGCAAGGCAGAGCAGCACCAACTGCTGCACTAGAGAAAGAAAGAAAGAAAGAAAGACTTGGATTTATATAGCGCTTTTCACGACCACCGGATGTCTCAAAGCGCTTTACAGCCACTTTTGGAGTGTAGTCACTGTCGTAATGTAGAGAGGGACAGGAGAGCGAGGTGGCGTTCTTCCTCCCTGCGGGTAGAGGACATCCCTCCTCCTCTGGACCGCCTTCACCAGGACTTCCAGTTTCGTGTCCGAGAACCTCTGCGTTCTCTCTCTTGGTCCCTGCGCCACCCTGCAACATGCTGCTGTGAACGGGTTTCTCACAATTCGTGAAACCCGGCAGTTAAACCGAGGCGGGGACTGCTGGAAACAGGAGGTAAGTGGCTTTATACCTACCTCCTGGATCCTGAGGGTGGGGGAATCATTAGAAATTGTACTTTGCAATGTACAGGAGCTGTACAGTTGCAGATGCTGGTGAAGCGTTGGCCTAGCTGTTGAGTGTACTCATTACACTTTGCTGATATAAAACCAGAAACATAAAGGCGGCTTTTTGCAAAGATAGCAGCTACACACCAGCCACTGAGAACTGAGCCCTTCACATGAGGAACAAGAATCACGCTGACATTGCTTTGATTAAAAACAAAAGTTTGCAATAATCTGAGGAAGTTTGTCAAATGATATTTTTGAGTATGGAGTGTGCAACCTGACATCGTATAAAGGCAAACCGCATGTTATTGCTGTTCATGTTTTTGTCAGTGTTAGAGGAGTACCTGGCAGTATCAGCAAGTACATCACAGCATTATTGTCGCAGGAACACCCTGGCATGTTCTGCACACTCTCAGTACAGTATATCTTAGCGTCAGTACAGCAGCTCAATAATCTAGTACAGTCACATCTCTGTATCAGTACAGTATGCCTATAATCAATACAGTATATCTCAGTAACAAAAACAGAAAATGCTGGAAATACTCAGCAGGTCAGGCAGCATCTGTGGAGAGAGAAACAGAGTTAACGTTTCAGGTCGATGACCCTTCGTCAGAACTGGAAAAAGTTGGAGATGGAACAGGTATTTAAGCAAATGTAGAGGCAGGGAAACGGGGGAGGGGAGGAAAGAACAAAAGGGATGGTCTGTGATAGGATGAAAGGCAGGAGAGATTCAGGCCGCAATTTTATCGGCACTGAGGGCGGGTTTGGAGGTTGGTCAAGGGTCAAAATCATTTTGATTGACGGCGGGTTTCGATCCCGCCGTCAACCCGCCTCCAAACAATCTTCCCAAGTGTCAGGTCCCTGATTTGCGCATGGACCCAACACCTAGCGGCAGGAAGAGGATTAAAGCAACTTACCTGCCTGTTAACAGGTATTTGATAGTAGTTAACAGGCTCTTTTTCAATTTTGCCGCTTCTGCCTCGGGGTTCCTGATGTCTGGACACCACACCAGGTAAGTGTGGCGTGTTGTGAGTCTGCTGTTGTGTTTCTGCATTGATGACAGCTGCAGAAGTGGTGTGAAGGATCCAATGGTGCACTGGTGAGTATCAGAGGTAAGAAAATGTTGGGAAAATCATTTTTAATGCTTTTACACTTTTCTGTAGGTAAAAAGTTTTGAAATCGATGTCTAGTCCCACCTCATTGGGAGAACCTCTCTCACTAGTGACAGATCACTTCTGTAACCTCACCTGCAGCTGTCATCTGTTCCAGCCTATGCAGGGAGTCACTGGAGAGTCTGGGTGCAAGAGCTCACCTTTGTACAGTGAGTGTCAGTGTTTGCAGCACCTCAATGCTGTCAAACACTGAGAAATGAGCTGTCAAAGAAAAATTGTGCATGGTCCCTTTAAGAAAACCGGCAGATGACACATCATCAAATGACATCACCTGACTGGCTTCCTCTTAATTGGCTGGCAAGCCCGCAGGGTGGGCTTAACAAGGTCAATCGATGTAAAATTACGTCCGTGGGCCGGATGTAGTTGGGGGCGGGACTGGAAGCCGGAAACCACCTGACCTGCTCCCAACCCGCATCTATTTACAAAATCACGGCCTAAAAGGCCTTAATCTCTCCTGCCTTCCATCCTATCACAGACCTTCCCTTTTGTCCGTTCCTCCCGCTCCCACTTTCCCTGCCCCTACACTTGCTTAAAAACTTGTTCCATCTCCAACTTTTTCCAGTTCTGATGAAGGGTCATCGACCTGAAACATTGGGCTGGATTTTGATACTGGGGCGGGTTGGGGTCATGTCATCCACTTTTCGTGTTATCCACCCGACTGCAATTGGATGTGGGAGATTGATGCGATTTTCACCTAATTGGGCAATTGAGTTCCAGCATGTGGGAACCCATGAACCAATTAGTGTTTTCAGTCTGAAAGTCACCTCTGATGATGTCATCATTGCTGCTGCATTGAAGGTCTGCAAAGACTGCCTGGCCTTTGCTGTGAGAGGACCTGGATGCAAAATGAGCAGCAGCAGCCCTAAGTCTGCTCCCAGATATTTTTGCACCACCACTCCCAGATATTTCTCCTCCTCATCCATCCATCCAGATATGTCAGCCAGCCAGCCAAATGTGCTCCCGCCAGGTTTCACATTCGTGCTTCAGAACAGGCGTGCTTCACATAGAAAAAGGGTTAAAATCACAAAGGCCTTTCAAAATGGCATTATAGAGGCAATTTAGTGCTTGTTAAGGGCCTTAACAGCCTAAGAGGTGGGATGGAGTCGGGACCAGCAGACACGATTTAATGAAAATTGCGTGGAGGCGGGCTTGTCCACCAGTATCCACAATTTTAGCCCCCCACACGCCTCCAAACCCACCTCCATGGGTCAATGAAAATCCAGCCCATTAACTCTATTTCTCTCTCCACAGATGCTGCCTGACCTGCTGAGTATTTCCAGCATTTTCTGTTTTTTATTTCAGATTTCCAGCATCCGCAGTATTTTGCTTTTGTACCAGTATATCTCAGTGCTAGTCAGAAAGTCAAAAATCCAGTCCAGTATGTATTAGTACAGTATGTCGGAGTGCCAATACAGCGTGTCAATAATCTAGTACAACATCTCTCAGTGTCAATACAATATGTCAATCATCTAGTATAGTTTGTCTTCGTATAGTATGTCTCAGTGCCAATACAATATGTCAATAATCCAGTACAGTATGTCACAGTCTCTACAGTGTGTCTCAGTACAGTGTGTCTCAGTACAGTGTGTCTCAGTACAGTATGTCACAGTCTCTACAGTGTGTCTCAGTACAGTGTGTCTCAGTACAGTGTGTCTCCGTACAGTGTGACTCAGTACAGTGTGTCTCAGTACAGTGTGTCTCAGTACAGTGCGACTCAGTACAGTGTGTCTCAGTACAGTGTGTCTCAGTACAGTGTGACTCAGTACAGTGTGTCTCAGTACAGTGTGTCTCAGTACAGTGTGTCACAGTCTCTACAGTGTGTCTCAGTACAGTGTGTCACAGTCTCTACAGTGTGTCTCAGTACAGTGTGTCTCAGTACAGTATGTCACAGTCTCTACAGTGTGTCTCAGTACAGTGTGTCTCAGTACAGTGTGTCTCAGTACAGTGTGTCACAGTCTCTACAGTGTGTCTCAGTACAGTGTGTCTCAGTACAGTGTGTCACAGTCTCTACAGTGTGTCTCAGTACAGTATGTCACAGTCTCTACAGTGTGTCTCAGTACAGTGTGTCTCAGTACAGTGTGTCTCAGTACAGTGTGTCATAGTCTCTACAGTGTGTCTCAGTACATAAGAACATAAGAAATAGGAGCAGGAGTAGGCCATTTGGCCCCTCGAGCCTGCTCCGCCATTTAATGAGATCATGGCTGATCTGATCTTGGGCTCAGCTCCATTTCCCTGCCCGCTCCCCATAACCCATCACTCCCTTATTGTTCAAAAATCTGTCTATCTCTACCTTAAATATATTCAATGACCCGGCCTCCACAGATCTCTGGGGCAGAGAATTCCACAGATTTATGACCCTCTGAGAGAAGAAATTCCTCCTCATCTCAGTTTTAAATGGACGACCCCTTATTCTGAAACTATAGTTCTAAATTCCCCCATGAGGGGAAACATCTTCTCTGCATCTACCTTGTCAAGCCCCCGCAGTATCTTATATGTTTCAATAAGATCACCTCTCATTCTTCTAAACTCCAATGAGTATAGGCCCAGCCTACTCAACCTTTCCTCATAAGTCAACCCCTTCATCTCAGGAATCAACCTCGTGAACCTTCTCTGAACTGCCTCCAATGCAAGTATATCCCTCCTTAAATAAGGAGACCAAAACTGTACGCAGTACTCCAGGTGTGGTCTCACCAATACCCTGTACAGTTGTAGCAGGACTTCCCTGCTTTTATACTCCAACCCCCTTGCAATAAAGGCCAACATTCCATTTGCCTTCCTGATTACTTGCTGTAACTGCATGCTAACTTTTTGGGGTAAAAATTGGGTAGCGCCCCACCAGGGCGCTAATTTTAGCGCCCCCAAAAAGTTAGCGCCCCCGTGGCCGATTCTCCCAGGTAGCGCCCTGAGAGGGAGGAGGGGCGCTACTGGAAGCGCCCCGCGTCCCTCTTGGAGCACTGCAAGCCAATATTGCGGCGCGACTGTTTTAAAAAGGTACTGCAGGCCTTCCTCCCCTTATTAAAGGGGAGGGGCCTGGCGCAGCACAACCCGGGGCCCAGCTAGCGCCGCCCCAGCCACAGGTAAGCCCCCCTGACCCCGGTGGACATAGCGTCCGGCAGTTAGTCGGGGGGCGCCACCCACTATTACAGCCGGGGCGCGAACGGGGCGCTGTGCACGGTGATGACATCAATGCCGGCGGCGCGGCACCATGCGGCGCTAACGGTTAGCGCTGCCACTAACTTCCTGCTGAATTTTGCTAGTTGATTTGCGCCCCGTCTCAGTACAGTGTGTCTCAGTATAGTATATCTCAGTACAATATGTTTCAGTCTCAGCATAGTATGTCAATAATCCAGTACAAATTCCACAATGTTGGGACATGGTCGATTGTTTTTGACATATTACAATAAGATTTTTGACAAAACTATCAGCAGAGAAAACATCTGACCTTTAGCAGTACTATTTATGTTGCCTCCATGTTGCTCTGTCACCCTCTGTCCCCAGAGGAAGTCAATTTCCTGCCATAGCTCGGCATTCCATCAAGAGAACCAGATGTCAAATGAATGGAGCCAAAAACAAAATACGGCAGGTGCTGAAAATCTGAAGTAAAACCAGAAAATGCTGGAAACACTCAGCAAGTCGGCAGCATCTGTAAAAAAGAAGAATGTTAACATTCCAGGTACAGGCCTTTATCAGAACCCTGACCTAGGCCTGAAATCTCAGCATTCTTTCTGTACAGATGTTGCATGACTTGCTGAGTGGTTCCAACATTTTCTGGTTTTGTTGGCAAATGCAATGTAGCTTATTCCAAAGAATAAGAGACCAATTGCTTCAACAGGAGGCCCTGCCATTCAAGCTCGTGGTCACTTTTAGGGGGATTTGAGAGGTTCTACCACCAGTGACTGGGTCTGTATAGCTTATGATAGTGCAATATGATAAAAAAAAGATAAGAATGACTTGCATTTCTATAGCGCCTTTCATGACCTCAGAATGTCCCAAACACTTTAAAGTCAATGAAGTCCTTTTGAAGTGTAGTCAATGTAGAAAATGTGCCAGCCAATTTGCGCACAGCAAGGTTTTAGCTTTAGTGAAATAAAAACAGAAAATGCTGGAGATACTCAGCAAGTCAGGTCTGTGAAGAGAGAAACAGAGTTAACTGTAGGATTTGGCCTGGTCGTCTAATGTAATTAAAATTGGCGGCCGTGGGAGAGGGGACCTGCTTTAAGTTCATTTCTGAGAAATGCTGTGGGGAAAAACGACTTACCTTTTTCCTTGTATTGTTATGAATGTGGTCACAAATTACTCAGGGAGACAGGTTTTTCTGTCTCCACCTTGTAACGAGTTTTAAAGATTTGGGGACATTGTACCATCAGGGAACTGTTTCGTTGTCCAAGTTTTGGGAACAATTTATTTTAGTTTAGGAAACTCCCGGGAAGGTAGGTTTGGTTTGGTCTGAAGACATACCGGGGCCTCCATACACACACCGGTTGCGTGATAATTCTGCCGTAGGTTTGATGGTGCTATTATCACAGGGGGGTGTAGGATTTGGCCGGTGACAACATCAGTGGGTGCATGTGCCTGAAGGATTTTTGGACTTTTAAAATGGATATGTACCCTTTTAAAATGGAGACGCACTTGGGCTGCGTTTCAAAATGGAGTTTGGACTTTTGGGGGGAAAAATTAGGTCGCGCCCCGTTTGGGGCGCAAATATCGTCTGGACACAAAAATTAGCGCCTGGCGCTAATTATCGCCACTGACTGGAAACTTCACTTTTACCGCCCCGGGAGATGAGTGGAGCGCTAAATCAGGCGCTGCACACCTGTCTGAAGGCGCAAAGGCCGAGCAGTGAGGCGCTAACTCAGCGCGCGAGCGCAGCGCAGGTGCTGCCAGTTAGCGAGGGAACACAGACACACTGGCGCCGGCCAGTTCTTAAAGCGGGGGTCCAACTTGCTCCCCAGCCACACCCTGCTCATTGCAGCCTTGAATCTCGGCCTGGAGAGACCTGTGAATCCATTTTGCTGCCAAGGATGGAGAGGGTGAGAGAACGAGCTCAGCGCTTCACCGAGCGGGCCTTGGATGCTCTGGTTGGCGCGGTGGAGCGCAGAAGATCTATACTCTTCCCTGAGAGTGGCAGGAGGCCTTTGCCACGCGAGTAAAGAAGAGTGTGGAGGGAGGTGGCTCAGAGCGTCTCCTCCAGGAGCATGGTGCCCAGGACCCATGTTCAATGCCGCAAAAAGTTCAACGACCTCACTCGGGTCGTCAGGGTGAGTGGCTTTTTCTCAATACCTCTCCATCCCTCCATCTCAACCTCACTCTATGGCCAGAGGGTCTTAAAACCCCAATGCACAACACTCATCCAACACCTATGGCCCTTTCATGAAACACACACACACATTCCACACTTTGCATACAGTAAGGGCTATTCACCTATGGGAGGCACATCAGGCAAGACCATGGCTGCATACAGTAAGGGCTATTCACCTATGGGAGGCACATCAGGCAAGACCATGGCTGTATATTTACTCAGATGCTGTCCTTTTTCTTGCAGGCCAAGCTGGCGCATAATAGGAGACAGCAGCAACGGACAGGTGGAGGGCGGCCTCAGCTGCAACCCCTCAGCGATCTTGAGGAGCGCGTCCACAGGATTGTGGCAAGCCGGGTGATCGGTCCCGTCGCCACTGGAGACGCCGACCCCGTTCTGGACAGCAATGGTAAGGTCATCACCTTTTTGTCCTCTGTCCTTCCACTTGTCCCTCACAACACCAGCCTTTGACACTTTCAATCCAACTTGCTAACTCGCTGCACTTATTCCTCCCTTACTGCCACCCTGTCCTCACGCTAAAGCCACTCTTGTACCTCCCTGCTTTCAGATGGTGATTCACCAGCTGAGGAGACGGACCCTGAAGCTGCCAGTGGGAGTGAAGCTGCAGCCGAGGAGGAAGAGGAAGCCGGAGCATCAGTGCCACCCTCTTCCGAGGAAGCCCATGCCCACACTGGGAACACGCCTTCCCTGGAGGGGAGCAGGGGGGAAGGGTCTGATGAGGGTGAAGCTCCAGGACCCAGCGGGCTGCAGCAACGCCATGGGGGTAGGGAAGAACGGGGGCCTTCTCCCCAGAGGGAGAGTATGCCAGCGACTCCTACTGCAATGGACGCAGAGGAGGAGCGGCTGATCGCAGAAATGAACACCCAGGCGGTGGGCATGCACACTGAGCTCATGGCTGCAGTGGGAAGGGTGCCCGAATGCATTGAGTCACTGGCAAGGAGTGTGGAGCACTTCGCTGTAGCACAGGCGGATGCCACACTAAAGCTTAGTGCTGCAATTCAGTCACTGACTGCCGTGATCCCATCTCTGACTGCTCTCATGCAGACTCAGATTGAGGCCACGCGAGCACTGACTGCTGCCAACCTCGATGGTTCGTTCACATGTTCCGGGGGCTCTCACCGTGCCGCAGCAGGCCAGCAATCTGTGCTCCAGCAGATTGCTCCGGATACTGAAGTGCTGCCCCGTGGGAGTGCCAGTGTGTCGGTCGAGCAGGGAGTTGCTGTCCTCTCTCACGATGACAGCATTCCTGCTGCCAACACTGTCACTTCTCCACTGCACTTGCCACCGCCTGTAGGACAGACTGCTGCCGCCCATGCAGAGTTGGTGCAGTCTGCAGCCGGGCCCTCCAAGCCCAGAACTGGTCGAGGCCGTCCTTCAGGGGCATCTGCAGTGTCAGGGTCTGACAATCAGCAGCCTTCCACCAGCCTTGCTGCAGCCACTGAGGTCCCATTACGGAGGAGCAGTAGGGTTAGAAGGGGGGAAGTGCGCAAGGGAAGGAGATCACCCTCGAAGGGCAAAAAGTAGGAGGTGTGACAAAATGCTGGTCATTTTTTTATTAAAGGCCGAGGTTCGTGGTCCAACTTTTGTCTAGTGTTTTGGACATTATCTCCAGGTTGTGAGAACCAGTTATGTTAATGACTGTTTTTTTGTGTTTATTTCTATGAGTTTGTCATGAGGAAATGACACACACAGAGTTTGTAAAATAAATAAGTTTTTGTATTCAAAATATACATGTTTGGTGTTTGGAATCATTGGTGCCTTGGCCGGCTTAGGGGTTGCGTGCTGGGTTCATTGATGTTGTTAGCAATGGCAGAAGCCATTTCCACAGCAGGGGCCCTAGAAGCGGCTTGCTATCAGCTGTTGACGGACGGCCCTTGCAGTTTCACCATTGTGGGCCGCCCTCCCGCCTTGGTGCTGCTGATGATCATCCTCCTTGTCCTCTTCCTCCTCTTCCTCCTCCTCCTCTGGTGGTGCTCCAAGGCCTGGTGGCATTGGCTGGGTCCTGACGATTGCCATGTTATGCAACATGCAGCACACAACTACGAAGTTGGATACTCGCTCAGGCGAGTACTGCAGGGCTCCTCCAGAATGGTCGAGACAGCGGAACCGTTGCTTCAGCACGCCGATTGTGCGCTCAATGATGTTCCTGGTAGCTTGATGGCTCTCGTTGTACCGCAGCTCAGCAGGGGTGTTGGGCGTACGGAGCGGTGTCATCAGCCAGGTGCTCAATGGATACCCCTTGTCCCCGAGAAGCCAACCAACTGGCTGATGCGGTGCATCGAAAAGTTCTGCCACAGTAGTCTGGCGCAGGATGAAAGCATCATGGCAGCTGCCAGGATAGTGGGCATTGACAGCGAGTATCAGCTGTCTGTGGTCACAGACCAACTGAACATTCAAGGAATGGAACCCCTTTCTGTTCCGGAAATCCTCGGCATTCTCATGTGGAGCACGCAAAGCCACATGCGTGCAGTCAATGGCGCCCTGCACCATGGGGAAGCCCGCTATCCTCGCAAAGCCCAGAGCGCGGTCACGCTGCTTGTCTGGGGTCATGGGGAAAGAGATGAACTCTCGTCTCCTTTTAAAGAGGGCATTTGTGACCTGCCGGATGCAGCAATGCACCGCGAACTGGGAGATATTGGCGAGGTCCCCAGCAGCAGCTTGAAATGAGCCAGTAGCATAGAAGTTGAGAGCCACTGTGACCTTCACTGCCACCGACAGAGACGTCCTGGACCTCAGTTGAGGCTGCAGATCTGGCTGCAGCAGGTGGCAGAGCTCAGTGACCACCTCCTTGCTGAATCGCAGCCTTCGCAAACACAGCTCCTCAGACAAATGAATGTAGGAGAGCTGTTCACGATATACCCTGGGAGGGTAAGCTCTCCTGTACAGACGCCGTTGGCCCTCCTCCGTCTGGCCATCATTGCCACTCTCTCTCTGCGTCTCTGTGTCCTCCGATTCAGCTGGAGCAGGACGACGCCCCCATTCAGTGCAGCCCCCATAGTCTCTTTGCAAGCAAAGTTATGAAGGACAGCAACCAAAGTACCAGCGAAGTTAGGATCAGTAGGCAAAACTACCTCACAAAGCGTTGACTCAATGCAGAAGTCTCTCTTTCTCTCTCTCCGAATCTCTCTCTCTCTCTCAGAACGAGTGGTGCAAAAATATCAACCACAGAAAAAGACAGGAAGAGGCCCCCTTTAAATAACGCCCCCACCAGCCCCACAGCGATTGATAGCGTTCCAGTCTTCCGGTCGTAGGATGTGCCAGGCGGTAAGGCAGGGGGCGCCACTCAATTTCCGCTCCGGGGCGCCACAAGGGCGTTGCACCATGGAATGACGTCACAATCTGCGCGCGCAGGTGGTCGCAGCGGTAAAGTTTAGCGCCGCTGCACAATGTCTAGTTAAGTTCCCGAGCGGCGCAAACATCGCTGCGCCCGGGCGCTAGCGGCTTTGCGCCCCATTAGCGCCCTCTTAAGGCGCTAACGGGAGGCGCAACCAACTGAATTTTTCCCCCTTGGACTTTAAAAAAAATGACCGTTTTTGGTTTCTGTGAAGATAGCAGGAACTGTCTGTCTTTTGGGTTGCCATGGGACCAGTCTCAACGCTGACGTCATGAAAGGCAGGAGCCTTTTCATTTCGAACTTGTGTGATTTGTGGAAAAACACCTTTTGTCCATGGAGCTGGGCTGTCTGGATGGACAATGAACTTAACCAAAAGTAATACCTCTCGACTCTTTCAATGAAGGAGCAGTCAAGAACTTAACCAACAGTTAGCACTTCAAGAACTGCTCATCTACAGTAATGGCCTACCATTGTTTTCATCAAGATGACCAATCCAGGACAAAGACATCACCAGGAAGACCAACTAGCGTCTCTGCGACCATGGTAACCAGGAATCGCCCAGCCAGTTTTGTGTATTATACGGGGTATAAATATGCTGAACTTTGGGGATTCAGGGCTTGCTTTTCTCTACCATCTGGAAGGGGGTTCTCCGCGTAGCTACGCTTCCGTCAACTCTCCAGGAACGCCCGAAGTGAGTGCCTCGCCGTACCGCCTGAATGTAACTCTCTAGGCCTCATCGCATGCCTCTGTTAGGCACGGTTTTGTCTCTGGAGTCGAACGGACCCGGGACCGCGTGAATCAATGACAAGGGCTGGTAATTATATCCAGCATACACCTCTAGAAACCCCCAGGACCACCCGCGTGTTTGGCTGCTGAGGAACTGCAAGTGTCCAAGACGCAGGCTAACACGTATGTGTGTGTGAGGAGGCTTCCAAGTGTGGGTTCTGACCAAACCGGGAGAGGGGTTTAGTTAGAAGGGTTTTTCCATTATCTAGGCTTAGATTCTGGGAAGGGGTTGGTTCGGCATAACCAACAGGGTGGGTATTTCAGTCTAAGGTTATAAGCTAGTGTCCACGGTCACCTACTCGTTATGCCGTAAGCGAGAGGAGTAGGGATTGTCGTTTTGTGAGTGTAATAAAAGGAATCGATCTTTGACCAACCTGAACCGTTTCGTTTCGTCTGAATCATTTATAATCTGTCCGTAGTAACTCCTTGGGTCCGAACTTGGGGGTTGTGGGGCTTGTGGTTCGCGGTATAATTCGGAAGACCAACCGGGTGGCATCCGGTCACGGCCGGGTTACACAGTAATCCCGCTGGGGACGCTGCGCATCGGGCATAAGAGAATAGAGTCATAGGGCTGGATTTTCATTGACCCGTGGAGGCGGGTTTGGAGGCGTGTGGGGGGGTTAAAGTTGCAGATTCGGGGGTCCCGAACCCATCCCGCCCCCAACCCGCCTCCATGCCAGTTTCGCTGGAGGCGGATACCCGACCTGTGCTGGGACCCGCCTCCCCGAGGCGGGAAGGGGATTAGTGACAATTAACTGTCTGTTAACAGGTAGTTAACAGGCAGTTTTTTGCCTAATCCCTATTTTAAAAGCTGAAATGTGGGCTTCCCGACAGGTCCCAACCACGCCAAGTTAGCGAGCTGGACCGTGGGTCTGCAGGGGTTGGAGGGGTCGATATGTCCGGTGGGCAGGTGAGTGATGGGTGCATGTGTGCAGAGGTAAGTGTGTAAGGTAAGTGTGAAGTGTGGGAAAAAGTTTTACTTGCCTTAACTTCCTCCTGCAGGTGTCAGCCCTTCAGGTCTCGGGAGTCAGAAATCTCACCGGCACAGAAAGCACAATGGCCGTTGATTTGACAAAAACTGCAGCCTTCTGCTTTCTGTGCTGGAATGATTTCTAACTCAGCCTGAGAGGAAGGACTCAAGTTAGAAGACAGATTGTCAGTGTTTGACAGCTTCACAGAGCTGTCAAACGCTGATATTTCATCTGTCAAAAGCTCTTGACAGATGAAATGTCAATCTGTGACATCACCTGTTGCCGGGTGGCCCTTAATTGGCCTGCTGAGCTCACTGGGCGGGCTCAACAAGGTCAATCAAGTGAAAATGCAGTGGGTTGGCCACAAGTCGATGGAGGCGGGTCTACAACCCAAAAAGTGGGGGTCCCGCCTCCATCACACCCCCAGTATCAAAACCCAGCCCAATGAGTCATAGAGTTATACAGCACAGAAAGAGGCCCTTCGGCCCATCGTGTCCGCGCCGACCATCAAGCCCTATCTATTCTGATCCCATTTTCCAGCACTTGGTCCGTAGCCTTGTATGCTATGGTATTTCAAGTGCTCATCTAAATGCTTCTTGAATGTTGTGAGGGTTCCTGCCTCTACCACCCTTTCAGGCAGTGAGTTCCAGATTCCAACCACCCTCTGGGTGAAAAGGTTTTTCCTCAAATCCCCTCTAAACCTCCTGCCCCTTACCTTGAAACTATGCCCCCTGGTTATTGACCCCTCTACTAAGGGGAAAAGTTCCTTTCTATGCCCCTCATAATTTTGTACACCTCAATCAGGTCCCCCCTCAGCCTTCTCTACTCTAAGGAAAACAACCCCAGCCTGTCCAGTCTCTCTTCATAGCTGAAGTGCTGCAGCCCAGGTAACATCCTGGTGAATCTCCTCTGCACCCTCTCCAATGCAATCACATCCTTCCTATAGCGTGGTGACCAGAACTGCACACAGTATTCCAGCTGTGGCCCAACTAGCATTTTGTACAGCTCCATCATAACCTTCCTGCTCTTATATTCTATGCCTTGGCTAATGAAGGCAAGTATCTCATATGCCTTTTTAACCACCTTATCTACCTGTCCTGCTGCCTTCAGGGATCTATGTACATGCACACCAAGGTCCCTCTGATCCTTTGTCCTTCCTAGGGTCCTACCATTCATTGTGTATTCCCTTGCCTTGTTAGTCCTCCCAAAATGCATCACCTCACACTTTTCAGGGTTAAATTCCATTTGCCACTGTTCTGCCCATCTGACCAACCTGTCTATATCGTCCTGTAGCCTGAGGCTTCCCTCCTCGCTATTTACCACCCCACCAATTTTCGTGTCATCTGCGAACTTACTGATCATACCTCCTACATTCATATCTAAATTATTAATGTACACTACAAACAGCAAAGGACCCAGCACTGATCCCTGCGGTACACCACTGGACACAGGCTTCCAGTCACAAAAACAACCTTCGACCATCACCCTCTGCCTCCTGCCACTAAGCCAATTTTGGAACCAATGTGCCAAGTTGCCCTGGATCCCATGGGCTCTTACCTTCTTGACCAGTCTCCCATGCGGGACTTTGTCAAAAGCCTTACTGAAGTCCATGTAGACCACATCAACTGCACTACCCTCATCCACACACCTAGTCACCCCCTCGAAAAATTCAATCAAATTGGTCAGACATGATCTCCCCCTGACAAAGCCATGCTGACTATTCTTGATTAATCCTTGCCTCTCCAAGTGGAGACTAATTCTGTCCCTCAGAATTTTTTCCAATAATTTCCCTACCACTGATGTTAGGCTCACTGGCCTGTAATTCCCTGGTTTATCCCTACTACCCTTCTTGAATAATGGTACTACGTTAGCTGTTCTCCAGTCCTCTGGCACCTCCCCTGTGGCCAGAGAGGTTCTGAAAATTCGTGTCAGAGCCCCTGCAATCTCCTCCCTTGCCTCACACAGCAGCCTAGGATACATCTCGTCTGGGCCTGGGGATTTATCCACTTTTAAGCCCGCTAAAACCGCTAGTACCTCCTCCTTCTCAATACTAATTTGTTCAAGTATATCACAATCCCCCTGCCTGATTACTATGCCTACATCGTCCTTCTCCATAGTGAACACAGATGCAAAATATTCATTTAAAACCCCACCTACATCTTCTGGCTCTACACACAGATTGGCACTTTGGTCCCTAATGGGCCCTACTCTTTCCCTGGTTATCCTTTTGCCCTTAATATACTTATAAAACACCTTGGGATTTTCCTTTATTTTGCCCGCCAGTGTTATTTCATGCCCCCTCTTCGCTCTCCTAATTTATTTTTTAAGTACCTCCCTGCACTTTCTATACTCCTCTAGGGCTTCCACTGTTTTTAGTCCTTTGTATCTGCCAAAACCTCCCTTTTTTTCCTAATCCATTCTCGTATATCCCTTGACATCCAGGGTTCTCTGGGCTTGTTGGTCCCACCCTTGACCTTTACGGGAACATGTTACCATTGTACTCTCTCTATTTCCTTTCTGAAAGACTCCCACTGCTCTGATGTGGATTTTCCTACAAGTAGCTGATCCCAGTCCACTTTAGCCAGATCCTGCCTTATCATATTAAAATCGGCCTTCCCCCAATTTAGAACCTTTATTTCCGGTCCATCTTTGTCCTTTTCCATGACTACCTTAAATCTCGCTGAATTATGGTCACTGTCACCAAAATGCTCTCCTACTAACACTTCTACCACTTGCCCGGCTATATTCCCTAGAATTAGGTCTAGTACCGCCCCTTCTCTTGTAGGACTTTCTACATGCTGGCTCAAAAAGCTCTCCTGGATGCACTTTAAGAATTCCGCACCCTCTAAGCCTTTCACACTCTGACTATCCCAGTTAATATTGGGGAAGTTGAAATCCCCTACTATTATTACCCTATTCTTTCTACACTTCTCTGAGATTTGCCTACATATCTGTTCCTCTATCTCCCCCTGACTGTTTGGGGGCCTATAGTAAACTCCCAGCAAAGTGCTTGCCCCCTTTTTGTTTTTAAGTTCTACCCATATGGCCTCATTAGAGGAACCTGCTAAGATATCATCCCTCCTTACAGCAGTAATTGACTCCTTGATTAATATTGCGACACCCCCTCCTCTTTTACACCCCCCTCTGTCTCACCTGAAGATTTTATACCCCGGAATATTGAGCTGCCAGTCCTGCCCCTCCCTCAACCATGTCTCTGTGATAGCAACAATATCATACTCCCATGTGTTCATCAACACCTTCAATTCATCTGCCTTACTCGCAAGACTCCTTGAATTAAAATAAATGCCATCCAGCCTTGCCATACTCCCTTGTGCCGTAACATATTTGCTCTGCATTCCAGGCTGACTTGTTTTTTCCTCTATATTTGGCTGTACATCACCCCCTACTATAGCTCCACTCCGTATCCCATCCGCCAGCCAAGTTAGTTTAAACCCCCACCCCAACAGCACTAGAAAACCTCCCCGCAAGGATGTTGGTCCTGTTCTGGTTCAGGTGCAACCCGTCCGACTTGTACAGGTCCCACCTTCCCCAGAAGCAGACCCAGTGATCCAGGAAACTAAAGCCCTCCCTCCTGCACCAACTCTTTAGCCACGCATTCATCTGCTCTATCCTCCTGTTCCTATACTCACTAGCACGTGGCACCGGAAGTAATCCAGAGATTACAACCTTTGAGGTCCTGCTTTTTAATCTCCTACCTAGCTCCCTAAATTCTTGTTGCAGGACCTCATCCCTCTTTCTACCCATGTCGTTGGTACCAATGTGAACCACGACCTCTGACTGTTCGCCCTCCCCCTTCAGAATGCCCTGCAGCCGTTCAGTGACATCCTTGACCCTGGCACCAGGGAGGCAACATACCATCCTGGAGTCACGTCTGTGGCCACAGAAACGTCTATCTGTTCCCCTTACGATAGAATCCCCTATCACTATTGCTCTCCCACTCTTTTTCCTCCCCTCCTGTGCAGCTGAGCCACTCGTAGTGCCACGGACTTGGCTCTTGCTGCATTCCCCTGAAAAACCATCTCCCCCATCAGTATCCAAAACGGAAAATCTGTCGGAGAGGGAGATGGACCCAGGGGACTTCTGCACTACCTTCCTAGTTCTTTTACTCTGTCTGGTGGTCACCCATTCCCTGTCTGCCTGTGCACTCTTTACCTGCGGTGTGACCACCTTGTTAAACGTGCTATCCACAAAGATCTCAGCTTCGCGGATGCTCCACAGTGACTCCAGCCGCAGCTCCAGCTCCGAAACGCGGATTTCAAGTAGCTGCAGCTGAAGACACTTCCTGCACATGTGTTCACCCTGGACACCTAAAGTGTCCCTGACTTCCAACATAGCACAGGAGGAGCACTCCACGCTGCCGAGCTGCCCTGCCATGTCCTACCCTTAATTTACTCCCTTTAAATTAAAGAATATTAAATACACTAGGGACCTTACTTCCCTTTAAACACTACTTACTCTAAACTAGAGACCTTACTTTTACTTTAATGACTGGAATGTAGAAATACTGTAGAAATACTCACCGCTGGTTCTCTGTCCCCTCTTGTGCAGCTTTTTAGCTCTTACTCTCCTGGAAGCTGACAGAGATGGAAAAAGAAAGGAACACCTCCCTCCTCGAACTCCCTCATTCACCAAACTCGCAGCTTAACACTCTGTTCCGATCTGCACTCCGTGACCTATCTGGCCTTGGTCTCTCTCTCTGTGTGGGATTACCCGCTAATCGACGGGCTAGGCAGGGACTATTGGCAAAAGCTCCAGCCGTCCAAGGGAAACAACCCAAACCGGGGAGTTTTTGATGCACGGGTCGACTCAAGGGAGAGTCATAGAAACACGGAGCATGCAAAAACACCCTACATAACGTTTCAGGTCGATGACCTTTCGTCAGAACTGGAAAAAAGCAGGAAATGGAACAGATTTTTAAGCAAGTGTAGGGGCTGGGAAAGGGGGGAGGGGATGAAAGAACAAAATGGGAAGGTCTGTGATAGGATAGAAGGCAGAAGAGGTTAAGAGACATTAAGAGATATTCAAGGCAAAAGGAGATGGTAATGGGACAGGTTAAGAAACAAAGGATGGCTCTAGATGAAGTGTAAATTGCGCTGGCAGAATGAAAGACAGCTGTCATGTGGGAGAGAAAAAAAGACCCAAACAAAAGGTGTGGATAAAAAATATATACAGGATAGGAGCCGAGGTTATGATCTGAAATTGTTGAACTCTATGTTGAGTCCAGAAGGCTGTAAAGTGCCTAATCGAAAGATGAGGTGCTGTTCCTCGAGCTTACGCTGAGCTTCAGTGGAACAATGCAAGAGGCCGAGGATGGTGAGGTCTGAGTGGGAGTGGAGCGGAGAATTAAAGTGACAGGTGACCGGAAGCTCGGGGTCCCCCTTACGGACTGAATGGAGGTGTTCCGCAAAGCGGTCACCCAATCTGCGTTTGGTCTCCCCAATGTAGAGGAGACCACATCGTGAGCAGCGAATACAGTATACTAAATTGCAAGAAGTACAAGTAAATCGCTGTTTCACCTGGAAGGGGTGTTTGGGGCCCTGGACAGTGGGAAGGGGGGAGGTATAAGGGCATGTGTTGCATCTCCTGCGCTTGCACGGGAAGGTGCCGGGTGAAGGGGAAGGGGTGTTGGGGGTGATAGAGGAGTGGACCAGGGTGTCGCGGAATGCTGAAAGGGGAGGTGAGGGGAAGATGTGTTTGGTGGTGGGATCACGCTGGAGGTGGCAGAAATGGCGGAGGATGATCCGTTGAATGTGGAGGCTGGTGGGGTGAAAGGTGAGGACAAGGGGAACTCTATCGTGGTTCCGGGAGGGAGGGGCAGGGGTGAGGGCAGAAGTGCGGGAGATAGAACGGACACAGTTGAGGGCCGTGTCAACCACAGTAGAGGGGAATCCTCAGTTGAGGAAAAAGGAAGACATGTCGGAAGCACTGGTATGGAAGGTGGCATCGTCAGAGCAGATGTGGCGGAGACAGAGAAACTGGGAGAATGGAATAGCTTTAGTGATGTTGGTTGAAGGATAAATATTGGTCAGAACTCACCAGCTATTCTCCAAAATGGTGCCATGAGATCTTTTTACGTATACCGAAGAAGGCGGACCATGCCTCGGTTTAACGTCTCATCCAAAAGACACCACTTCTGATAGTGCAGCACTCCTTCAGTACTGCACTGCAGTGTCAGCCTATATTCTGTGCTCCATTCTCTGGAGTGGAACTTGAACCCATGACCTTCTTACTCGGAGGCGAGATTGCAACCACTGAGCCATGGATAGCTGAAATCAGGCTGGGTGGCTATCCCACCATGTAATTTTCTCCTGTGAGACAGGCGCATGCAGATAAGAATGATTAATGATATGCCTATCGCTGCATAACCGATATTTTCTTGCCCTACCAAACAACTTCTGTGAACCCTACACTGAAAATGTGGAGACTTTTATCTGGGCACTTAATCGATTCCACAGTGTAGTTGCATATAGTACCAATTGGGTGGACGATAACAAAAATTATATAACTTAAGAACCAAAGTAAAACAGTGTTCTTTCATCTCTGGGATCTATTTTAGATTACAACTGGAACATAAGGACTGAAAAGGGATTTGTTAGTGAATTTTGTGCTCATCATGTTGAGGGATGTTAGAGATGGGAAATGGAACACTTTGCAACTCTGTGCCCCCCGGAATTAGCATCAAGCACTAGACTAGATTGGAGACTTGGGAACCAAAGATCAGCAAGGGAATTAATCACCAGAAAATTGGCAACCCTGCAAATCGGGCACATTGACTTCTGTGTTCAATTCATGCCCTGCGTCAATTCTCCATCCTGCGCTCTGGTCGCAAAAGGCTATACGCCGGAAGCCTCGCCTGGAAAAATGTACCCCTTCTGTGCCAACCTCAAAAGAGCTGCATTTGACCGTGCTATACGTGATCCAGGACTGCTCGGAGGCGATACTGAAGTCAAAGGGATAGAAAGTGGTACGTGTTGCGCCCACTTTTTGCATATAAAACAGGTGCAAAGTGTACCAATTTAGCTGTGGCATGGCCTGCGCCCAATCTGTGCAGGCATTGGTCCCAGTGCTAAATTCGTGGGGACCATTTCTTCTTTACCCAGAGAGTAGTGAGAATGTGGAACTTGCTGCCACAGGGAGTGGTTGAGGCCAATAGCATAGATGCAGTTAAGGGGAAGCTAGATAAGTACATGTTGGAGAAAAGAATAGAAGGTTATGCTGATAGGATTAGATGAAGTTGGGTGGGAGGAGTCTCCTGTAGAGCACAAACATCAGCATAGACCAGTTACACTGAATGGCCTATTTCAGTGCTGTCAATTCTATGTTATTGGGCCCAGAGTAATTTCCACCCCAAAAAGTGAAGTGCAGAAATTCAGCAAAAACATAACAAAAACTATGTATCTAGGCAGGCGGATTGGATCTGGAGATAGCAAGGAGAAAAGGTTTACATGTGTTTTTGATAGCACGTGTGTAAAATAAAGGGAAGATCAAGGCCAGTGAGAATAATCACATCAAGCTTTATAAAGTAAGCAACGGGCACTGAATACTGATTAAGGGAATGAAAAGCAAAATAGTGTTGGACACAATTGGTTATTCTGCACAACTATGCAGCTTATGAGGCCAAATACTGAAAACCTATTTAGCTACCTAGTTTGTATTTCCTTTTTGCTCCATAGCTGCAGCTAATATTACCCTCTGAAAATCTGCATTTTTCCAATAGACTCTGATACTTCTCCAGCTAACCTTTTATAAATCATGTCACCATTCACAACCAATTGGGATCCAGCCCTGACAATGAGAGGTGACCGTTGACTTTCCAATGAAAGCAGCACATTAAACAACTCCACAGTTATTTTTTACAGTCCTTCCATGTTAATGAGGCGAACAATTTAAACAGCTGACTGTTGAACTAATGATACGGACATGATTCATGTCTCTTGGGAGTAAAACAAGCCGGGCTAGCATCAGACACAGAGGACTGTCTTTGCAGAGCCTATCTGATGTGTTTCATTTCCACTCTGTGTCTATATATGTGTCTCTCTGTCTATATGTGTCTCTGTATATGAGTCTCAGGTGTTTCTGTATCTATGGTGTCTTTGTGTCTTTTTGTGTGTCTTTGTGGCTGTATATGTGTGTCTCTGTCTGTATGTGTGTCTCTGTATCTATGTGTGTGTCTGTGGGCGCAAAATTCGGATCCATAGCGGCCGTTTTTTAGGCGCTATGAGTGCCCTTAGAAGTCCAAAATGGCGTCCGCTGTGCACGTGCCCACTTGTTCGCGTGCTCGCAGTGAGCATTCGCCAGAAGTATGCAAAGCAGGTAGATCATGATGTCAACCAGTGTGTAACACTGATTTGACACCAGCGCTGCCATTTTGGAGCTCAATGCTCCCGTTAACACCCTCTCTTAAGCTCGCATAGCTGAACACGCATTCAGCATCAGGAAGGAACCACCACCAGTGCTATTTAAAGGGAACATCATCTACTTACAGGTATTAGCTAGTTGATTTCGTCTAGCTGTTGTTACAATTCTACAAGTGCTTGGTGCTTACTATAGTTGTTTCAAGTTGCAAAAGCCTACAGGGAGTGGTGTGGCAACTACTGAAGGACTTTTTGCTGATTTCAAGGCTTCTGCATAAACCACTTGCTGACACACATGGGTGTACGAGTAGGAATTCCCCTTGGAATACAGCATGACTTGGAGAATGAACAGAGGCCATGCAGAGCAGGACAAGCTGCTAGAAGAGGGAGGAGAAGGAGGAGGGGCAGAAGGGCACTCAGTAGGAGGCCATATCTGTCCAGGGTGTTCAGGGAGCAATTCTCCTACCTGAACCTCAGCGAGGAACAATGTGTGAAATGTCTGTGCTTCACTGAAATCTGCCACCTGCTGCAGCCACAACTGTAACCTCAGAGCAGGGCAAGAGCCACTACAGGGAACGGTAGCATAGTGGTAATGTTACTGGGCTAGTAATCCAGAGACCTGGACTAATGTTCCAGAGATATGAGTTCAAATCCCACCATGGCAGTTGGGGAATTTAAATTCAGTTAATTAAATAAAATCTGGAATATCAGTAATGAAACTATCAGGTTGTCGTAAAAGCCGATCTGCTATCCTTACCCAGTCTGGCCTGTATGTGACTCCAGACCCACAGCAATGTGGTTGACTCTTAACTGCCCTCTGAAATGGCCTAGCAAGCCACTCAGTTGTAACAAACCCCTACGAAACAATAAATGCGAAGAATAAAACCAGACGGACAACCCGGCATCCACCTCAGCGCCGGCTGCGAAAACATCAACGGCACACCCACCCTGCAAAGTCCTCCAACATCTGGGGACTTGTGCCAGAATTGGGAGAGCTGTCCCACAGATTAGCCGGACATAGTCATACTCACAGAATCATACCTTTCAGCCAATGTCCCAAACTCCTCCATCACGATTCCCGGGTATGTCCTGTGCCACCAGCAGGATAGACCCACCAGGGGTGGTGGCACAGTGGTATACAGTCAGGAGCATTGACTCCGAACCCCGCCCCCATGAAGTCTCATGGCTTCAGGTCTAGCATGGGCAAGGAAACCTACTGCTGATGAATCAGTACTCCTCCATATTGCATACCACTTGGAAGAAGCACTGAGAATAGCAAGGGCACAGAATGTACTCTGGGTGGGGGACTTCAATGTCCATCAGAATTAGCACTACTACTGAGCTGGCCGAGTCCTGAAGGACATAGCTGCCAGTCTGGGCCTGCAACAGGTGGTGAGAGAACCAACACGAGGGGAAAAACCTACTTGACCTTGTCCTCACCAATCTACCTGTCGCAGATGCATCTGTCCATGACAGTATTAATAGCAGTGACCACCACCGCACAGTCATTGTGGAGATTGAAGTTCACACTGAGGACACTCTCCATTGTGTTGTGTGGCACTACCACCGTGCTAAATGGGATAGATTCAGAACAGATCTAGCAGCTCAAAACTGGGCATCTGTGGGGCAGCAGCACAATCTGTAACCTCATGGCCCGGCATATCACTCACTCTACTATTACCGTCAAGCCAGGGGACCAACCCTGGTTCAATAAGGAATGTAGAAGAGCATGCCAGGAGCAGCACCAGGCATACCTAAAAATGAGGTGCCAACCTGGGGAAGCTGCAACATAGGACTACATGCATGCTAAAAAGCGGAAGCAGCATGCTATAGACAGGGCTAAGCAATCCCACAATCAGCGGATCAGATCAAAGCTCTGCAGTCCTGCCACATCCAGTCATGGACCAATAACGGGAGGAGGAGGCTCCATGTATATCCCCATCCTCAATGATGGTGGAGCCAAATACGTGAGTGCAAAAGACAAAGCTGAAGCGTTTGCAACCATCTTCAGCCAGAAGTGCCGAGTGAATGACCCAGATTGGCCTCCTCCTGAGATCCCCACCATCACAGAAGCCAGTCTTCAGCCAATTCGATTCACTCCACGTGATATCAAGAAACGGCTGAGCGCACTGGATACAGCAAAGGCTTTGGGCCCCGACAACATCCCGGCTATCATGCTGAAGACTTGTGCTCCAGAACTAGCCGCGCCTCTAGCCAAGCTGTTCCAGTACAGCTACAACACTGGCATCTATCCGACAATATGGAAAACTGCCCAGGTATGTCCTGTCCACAAAAAGCAGGACAAATCCAACCCAGCCAATTACCGCCCCATCAGTCTACTCTCAATCATCAGCAAAGTGATGGAAGGTGTCATCGATAGTGCTATCAAACGGCACTTACTCACCAATAACCTGCTCACTGATGCCCAGTTTGTGTTCCGCCAAGATCACTCGGCTCCAGACCTCATTACAGCCTTGGTCCAAACATGGACAAAGGAGCTGAATTCCAGAGGTGAGGTGAGAGTGACTGCCCTTGGCAGCATTTGACCAAGTGTGGCATGAAGGAGCCCTAGTAAAACTGAAGTCAATGGAAATTGGGGCGAAAACTCTCTACTGGCTGGAGTCATACCTAGCACAAAGGAAGGTGGTTGGAGGTCAGTCATCACAGCCCCAGGACATTGCTGCAGGAATTCCTCAGGGCAGTGTCCTAGGCCCAACCATCTTCAGCTGCTTCATTAATGACCTTCCCTCCAACATAAGGTCAGAAATGGGAATGTTCGCTGATCACTGCACAACTCCTCAGATAATGAAGCAGTCCATGCCCGCATGTAACAAGACCTGGATGACATCCAGGCTTGGGATGAAAAGTGGCATGTAACATTCACGCCACACAAGTGCCAGGCAATGACTATCTCCAACAAGAGAGAGTCTAACCACCTCCCCTTAACATTCAACGGCATTACCATCGCCGAATCCCCCACCATCAACATCCTGGGGTTACCATTGACCAGAAACTTAACTGGACCAGCCACATAAATACTGTGGCTACAAGAGCAGGTCAGAGGCTGGGTATTCTGCGGTGAGTGGCTCACCTCCTGACTTCACCATCTACAAGTAAGGAGTGTGATGGAATACTCTCCACTTGCCTGGATGAGTGCAGCTCCAATAACACTCAAGAAGCTCGACACCATCCAGGACAAAGCAGCCCCCTTGATTAGCACCCCATCCACCACCTTAAACATTCACTGCCTCCACCACCGGCGTACCGTGGCTGCAGTGTACCATCTACAAGATGCACTGCAGCAACTCGTCAAGCCTTCTTCGGCAGCACCTCCCAAACCCGCGACCTCTTCCACCTAGAAGGACAACGGCAGCAGGTGCATGGTAACACCACCACCTCCAAGTTCCCCTCCAAGTCACACACCATCCTGACTTGGAAATATATCGCCGTTCCTTCATCATCGCTGGGTCAAAAGCCTGGAACTCCCTCCCTAATAGCACTGTGGGAGTACCTTCAGCGGTTCAAGAAGGCAGCTCACCACCACTTTCTCAAGGGCAATTAGGGATGGGCAATAAAATGCTGGCCTTGCTAGCAACGCCCACATCCATGAACAAATAAATAAAAACATTGTCAGTGGCTGTGAAGGTGACTGTGACGATGAACGTTTATGCATCGGGCACATTCCAGGCTGGAGCTGGAGATATTTACAACATCTCACAGTTTGCCGTCCACTGTGGCATAATGGAGGTCATTGAGTATCTCTATTCAAAGCGAGCTGACTACATTTCATTCTCTCTTGCCAGACAGCAGCAGGAGGAGTGAGCACGTGGCTTCCCCATGGTGCAGGGTGCCATTGACTGCACGCACATCGCTTTGCGGGCACTACATGTCAACTCTGCCACGTACCAGAATCGAAAGGGATTCCACTCCCTCAACGTCCAGCTGGTGTGCGACCATAGGCAGCGAATCATGCACGTTAATGTCCTGGCAGCAGTCATGATGCCTTACTTCTGCGGCAATCCGCTGTGCCGTCTGTATTTGAACCACCACGGCAAACCAAAGGGTGGCTAATCCGCCGACAACATGAGTCATGACTCCGGTGCGCAATCCAAGCGCACATGGACAGCATGCGTACAATGAAAGCCATGTTGCCACACGAAATGTGATAGAGCAGACCATTGGCGTGCTGAAACAACGGTTCCGCTGCCTGGACCGCTCTGGAGGAGCCCTGCAGTACTCGGCAGAGCAGGTGTCAAGATTTGTGGTGGTCTGCTGCATGCTGCTCAACCTCACTATCATGAGGGCACAGCCCTTGCCATCAGCTATATGGTTGAGCGGCCGAGGAGCAGGAGGAGGAGGAGAAGGAAGAGGAGGAAGAGGAAGGGAGAAGGCAACCTAAACAGCCCCTTTCTGGTCGGGCTCTCCGCGAAGAACCCATCTGAGTAAGATACCAGTAAACACAACCCTAATTCCCCATTCACCAACAGTCCCACACCTTATCTTTCCTCTGTCTCTGACGATCACAGCGTCCACTGGGAAAAAATGCAAACATAAAAGCCACCACAAAATAAACATTCCAAGCCAAATTATAAATGAAATCATGCCATATTGCATACAAACGTAAACTAATCACCAGAGTGCTTGTCTTCAGTATGCCTTTGCCTGTCCTAGTGCTCCTACGCAGTGCTACCCCAATGGCTGCAGCATGGCTGGTGGAAGGCTGCTGACTTTTAGTGGAGGAGACTGCAGATGGCCTTGGAGGATGACTTTGAGCAGCTTTGGTCCTAGAAGGCCCGGCTGCGGACTCGGCAGTCTGGGCTAGCTGGCTGATAGACAACAGCAAGGGCACTGGCGGAGTGGCAGTGGTGGGAGGACGAATGCTGTCAGCCTGAGAGAGGACAGCAGGTTTGTTTTACACGGAGCCACTGCCACTCCACTGGGGCGGTGCCTCAGCAATCCTAGTAATCTGTTGGAGGACAGATTGCTAGAATGCTGTGACACCCTGCAAGCCTCTTTGAATACTGGAATCCAAGCCATGATCACAGCAGTCTGAGCTTTTACTGCAGCAATCAGACATTAGGAGGCTGCTGCATGTTTTGCAATGGAAGTTGTGACATCAGCCATCAGATGCTGCATCATGCTTGGGTCAATAAGTGTGTGCTGATGGATGTTGGCCACCACTTCCATGCTGGAAAGGATGGGCTCCAAGCTCTGTGCAAAACCCTGTGGGGGAATCTTCCATGCTACTTGAAATTGCACGGATACTTTCTGGCAGGCTTCCCTAAACGTCAAGCATTTCATTGCATTTACCCATCAGCCTTCTTTTGTAGTCTGCCCCATCGAAGTGCTCATCTGAGGCCTCTGCAGCAGAACTCGTGTGCGGCCTTGCCCTCTGGCGAGCTGGCACCTGTGCCATCCTTGCCCCCTGCCCTAGCTGCAGGCCACTCGTGCCCGGTGTCTCACAATGTGATGATCCCGCCTCTATGCTATTCTCTAAAGTATGCGCAGTGCCAGTATCTGAGCTGGTGGCTGCGAGTATGAGATCGAGTGACAATGTTTCTTCTTCATTAGTGTCTTCTTCCTCTTCTACCACTACCTGCTCAGGGTGGAGTTCTTGGGTGCCTGAAAGAGAAAGGCACAAGGGTAGGGTTAGTTAAGGGGAGGGGGGAAAGCAAGAGGTGCATGCTTACACCATGTACAGCTTTTAAATCAGAAGAGATTGTGGGATGAGGAGGAAGTGGGATGTGAGAAGAAGGATTAGGTATGAGGATACCGTCATCTTCTATGGTTTCAGTCTCACCGCTGGCCACGGCCTCAGCAGTGGTCATTCCTATAATGGCCATGACCATCTCCTCCATGGGGGTTAGGACATGCAGGCGCGCCTTTCCCCTGTCGGTTAGCTCCTGCTTCCTCCGGTTGTGTGCCACCTTGTCCTGCAAGAGAGAAGGAAGTGTGTCAGTGAGTGTCGTGCAATCTGTTTGGGTGATGTGGCTGTCATGGTTAAATAGCTGACAGTGCATGCAAGCTGTGAGATGTGGGTTTGAGGCTTGTGCTAAGTATGTGAAGGTGTGGTGAAATTTTGAGTGTTAGGTATGAGTCCTGATTGATAGATTTGTTAGTAGGTGAGTGCTGGGATGTGGTGCATTGAGCAGTGGCTGAGGCTAGTGGTGCAGTTGGTAGGATATGGCATTTGAAGATGTATTCACTGACCTTGACCACACGTGTGAGATCATTGAACTTCTTGCGGTATTGCATCCAGGTCCTCGGGGCTTGATTCCTGGCATTGACCACCACAGCTATCTGCTCCCTTTGCCTTCTGAGTATGTGTCTGTAGGGCCTCCTGGCCCCCTGTGGAAACAGCACATCTCTCCTCCTTTCCACCTCCTCCACCAAGGCCTCCACCAAGAAGGCAGCTCACCACAACCTTCTCAAGGGCAACTAGGAATGAGCAATAAATGCTGGCCTTGCCAGCGACGCCCACATCCCATGAATGAATTTAAAAAAGGTCCCTGGGGCTCTAGAGGTAATAGTGCGGGAGCGAGAAGAGAAACCATTGCAGGTAATTCTCTGGCTACAACTGGGTAGATAAGAATGGAACCAAGCGAGGGTAGATCCACCCAGCTGGATTACAGAGGAGAGGCGTTGGAGGAAAATGGAGTGGCCAACCATGTCAAAGGCTGCAGCCTGGTCGAGAAGCATGAGGAGGGATAGTTTACCATGGTCACAGTCACATAGGATGTCATTTGTTACTTTGATAATTGCTGTTTTAGTACTGTGGCATGAGCGGAAAACTGATTGGAGCGATTCAAACAAGGAATTTTGGGAAAGATGGGCATGGATTTGGGAGGCGACAACACGTCCAAGGACTTCGGAGAGGAAAGGGAGTTGGAGATGGATCAGTAGTTTGCAAGGACGGAGGGGTCAAGGATTGTTTTTTTTGAGGAGAGGGGGTGATGACGGCAGATTTGAAGGGGAGGGGAACAGTACCTGAGGAGAGGGAACCGTTAACATGGGGGCTCGGAAGGGAAGTTGGGTGGTGAGCAGTTTGGCGGGAATAGGGTCAAGGGAGCAGGAGGTGGATCTCATGGACAAGATGAGCTCAGACAGGCCATGAGGGGAGATAGGAGATAAACCAGTACTGCAGTGGAGTGCCAGCCTAGACTATGTGCTCAAGTGGGGTGTGGCATGAACTGGGTCTAGAAATTTGATGGTGCTGCACCCGTTTTACAGGCATAAAACAGACGCCTAAGGGTCCAATATGGTGGGTGGCGTGCACGCGCTCATTCCATGGTGGAAGTGCGATACAAATGCAAGTATTCTTCCTTTCTTTCTATTAATCTTTGAAAATTTGGTTGGCATTTTGTGCAGGAGCTCTTTTGAGCACTATTAACACAGGAGTTTGTTTTACTAAGGTTTGGTTGTCTGGTCACTGTGACAAATGACTTAGGTTTTGGCTTCTTCAGGGCAGATGTTTGTATTGTATTTTACATTATGTACAAAGGGATATTATTTACTGCAGCGTGAGGAAACCACTTCCTAAGCCAACAAATTTACACCCACCTCCGTGCACTGAACATTCCTCGGAGGTTTATGGGGCTGCTTTAGGTTTCACTTCTGCGGTCTGAAAGGTTTCTAATACTCCCACCCTGTAACTTGACCTTACCCCCTCCCTTTCCCCCGCCTCTGAACTGCCACACCTATGATGGTCGTCAGTGGGTGCAGCCCTCCGCAACAGGTGAGGTTAATGTGACAGTGTCTTGACTCCGTACGGGGCGGGCGGGGGCGGTGGGCAGATCAAAGCTCAGACTTTTTGTTACGTGCTGAGCCTGTGTCCAATTGCAGCTGCTGTCGTGGTTTGTAAGATCTGTACTTCAAAGGCAGATGCGTCCACCTCACCAGGTCTTCAAAAAAAAACGATCCGATTCAGTGGCAGTTGTGACCTTTCAACCTACTGCCAGCTGCTAAAGTTCTGTCACAGCTGTTGACGACTTTTCGATACTATCAGTCCACGGATAATATAAGGGGCACAAGTAATCATCAAAACGTTCCTGGAGCTTGTTCAGTAGCTTACAAAACAGATTTTAAGATACAGTTATGACCCATTAAACAGAGAGTATTATTCCTTGTTAAAAATTCTCTTCCTTGCAACACTGTGTGAGATTCAGTGCCACTGAGTGGTGATGGGAAGGGAAAGATTTTGGCCGCGATTTCGCCGACGAAGGCAGGCCTGGGGCGACCGGGGTCGGTGTCGCAGTCCCAGCCCGCTGCCTGCTGCAGCCCGCACTCTCCAAGTTAGTTTACGTTGATTGGGCTTGTTAAGCCCGCCCTGCGAGGTTCCCGGCCAATTAATAGGAAGCGGGTCTGATGATGTCATTTGATGACGCGTCATCAGCCGGTTTTCTTAAAGGGGCCATGTCCAAATTGATTTTAACAGTTCTGCTATCAGTGTTCTACAACACTGAGGTGCTGTAAACACTGACAAGCACTGCACAGAGGTGGACGGCTGCACCCAGGCTCTCGCATGACTCCCTCCAAATGCTTATGGAGTGAGTCACAGCACACAGGGAGGTTCTCTTCCCTTCTCAGGGGTGGAAGAGACCTCCCCAGGAGATCAACGCAGCCTGGTTGCACATTGCACAGGAGGGCAGAAGCAGGGATGTCATCAGGAGGACCAGGCTACTGTGGCGCAAGCCTTTCAATGATCTGTGCAGAAGACGAAACGTTACTGCCAAGCGACACTCAACCTCATCCTGCTGTGCCACTCATCAGATCCCCATCACTCTGCCTTCCCTACCCTACTCCTGCGCATCCTTACTCACACCAACTTACCTTGCACCTCCACCCATCCCTCTCTATCTACATTATCACATCCCCATCTCACTAGCCACCCCTCACACTCACCCTCATCCTACTGCAAGCATACCAACTAACAACACACAAAGGTAGGCACCTGGGTGGTTTAGCCAATGTTCATGTGAAGTTTCTGTTAATGTGTTGTCAAACATTGAAATCTATATTTTCAATACTATACCTTATTGGACAGACCTGTGCTCACCTTTGGAAGTGTCTTAGTGAGTTCCAGTGAATGCTGAGACATAACTTCCCCCCCCCACCCCAATTGTGATGAGTGTGAAAGGAATGGCTTGGACATTATAGGGATGCTTTATGGTGCTGGTGTGGGGTGGTGTCAACCTGGTGCATCATGTGGCAGCCAGGGTGCACAGCATCAAGTGAAGTAAATCTGCCCATGGTGATGCCATCGCTGGCCTCCCGGGCAGAAATGTGGTCGGGTGCTGATGCCCTGTGTCCTGTGCAGCATCAGGTGATTGCGAAGAAGGTTGTTGGTGTTGTTGGTGATGTTGTTGGTGTTGTTGGTGATGTTGATGATGTTGTTGGTGATGTTGTTGGTGATGTTGGTGGTGTTGTTGGTGATGTTGATGGTGATGTTGTTGGTGTTGTTGTTGGTGATGTTGGTGGTGTTGTTGGTGATGTTGTTGGTGATGTTGGTGTGCCTGGTGATGTTGGCGTTGGGGCTGATCGTGGAGGGATTCAGAGGACCAAGATGAGATTTTTTCAAGGGCACCGATGTTGCTGGAATAGATAGCAGCTGAAGTTGAGATGACAGAAGTTATCTGTCAATGGTGAGAGAGCTTGCTCTGAGGAGGTGACAGTGGATAAGAGAGTTTACTCCAAACACTTCCAAACTGCATACAGCTCAAAAGTGTCTTCCAAGTCCTGAAGGCTCAAGCTTCTGACATTGGAAAGTGACCAGCTGTGAAATGGTATCTTTCATACCACTTTTGCAGCTGTCACCTATTCACAGCAATGGGGAGCCATAGAGAACCCGAGCTACTTACCTGACGAGATCTCCGAACGACGGGAACCCTGTTAAAACAGTGGGAAAATAGAAATAGGCTGGACAAATATTAATTAACAAGCGTTTAACAAGCATTTAACTATCTTAAATGCCTCCCTGCCGCTTGGTGTCGGGTCTGTTCTGAAATCGCAGACCCGACACTTTGGAAACTTACATGGAGGCGGGTTCGGAGCGGCTTCCCAACCCGCTGTCAATCATCTTGATTTCGACAGCGGACCCGCCTCCGAACTCTCATTCTGAGTGCCGACAAAATCGTGGCCTTTGTGTCTGTAACAAAACATGCACCAAAGATTCCCCAGTCCGTAGTATGACCTGGCAATTCTTGGTCTCTTGTGCATCCCTGAATTCCTTTGCACCAGCATTGGCGGCCATGACTTCTAAACGCTGGAATTCCCTCCCTAAACCTCTCGGTCTCTCCAACTCTCTCTCCTTTATATTGCACCATAAGATCTACCTCTTTGAGCAAGCTGTTGGTCACCTGTCCTAATATCTAATATTACGTGGCTCGGTGGCAAATTTTGTCTGATAATCGCTCCTGCTGAGCGCGTTGTGATGATTTACTATATTTAAGGCGCTATATAAATGCAAGTTGTTGTTTAAAGGTCCACAGCAACTCCCTAAAGACGAGGCATTATGTGGGGGAAAAATTAGTCCAAAACTATTTGTTCGCTCATGGAGGACAAAGATGGCGTGACACTGTGTGCCCCCAAATTCTTCGATGCTCTGCATAAGTGTTACGACGACAAGTAAGGCAGAGGAGGGTGACAATCGTTGGCATTCCAGGACATTATCCACACAGGAGAGCAGCACAAACTGCTTGGTCGGAGGTGGCGTTGCATGTCAAGGTACAGAACATCACCCAGAGGAACTGGATCCAAGTCGTAAAAATTTAGGGCTTAGGTAGGATTACCAACCTGTTCAAACTTTGCATGGCACATAATAGTGTTTCCTCCCTCTCACACTATCGCAGTTGAATAATGCAACATGTGTTTGAATGACCATTAGTATTGTGGATAACACTTCACCGATTCCATCTTCTTCGAGGATATTCCTGATATCAGTTCTTTGTGATATTGATAACAATGATTCTGCTGCTTTTGTCATTAGTTAAAGATTCATGGTCTGATCCTAAAAATACAGGAAAAATACAGTGGCTACAAAACAATAATTACAGAATCCACTTTACGCCCCGCTGTACAATTACAAATAACAAATTAATGCATTTAAATTTCCTGCACAATTTAATATAAACATTGTACATTGAATGAAAAATTCAAAATATCTAAAAAATTCAATGCTTCTGTCCATTTAAATTGGAGTTTTAAGCACTTTGCCTTCCACGCTTGCTATTCTTGGTTCTGCCTAAATGTTAGAGTATCATTGGACCTCCTAAAGGCCATCATTTCCATCCACAATTCATAATTAATGAGGCTGGTGCACAGAAGTATGGGGAGTGGATTACACAGGCCTACGGCCCAAAGGGAAATATGATTCTTCCGCAGGGACTGGATGGAAGCACTAGCCATCCAATTTTCTGATTCCTACTCCACCAAAATTCCGTCTATTGAAGAAGGAACTTGCATTTATATAGCGCCTTTCATGTCCTCAGGATGTCCCAAAGCGCTTTACAGCCAATGAAGTAATTTTTGAAGTGTAGTCACGGTTGTAATGTAGGAAACGTGGCAGTCAATTTGTGCACAGCGCAGTTCCACAAACAACAATGGGATAATGACCAGATAGTCTGCTTTTTTAGTGATATTGAGGAATAAATATTGGCCAGAGCCACGCCAGGAGAACTCCCCTGTTCTTCTTTGAAATGGTGCCATGGGGTCTTTTACGTCCACCTGACAGGACAGACGGGGTCGTGGTTTAATGTCTCGTCTGAAAGACGGAACCTACGACAATGCTATTATAGAGAATAAATATTGCCTGGAATCATGTTACATAGAATTACATAGAAATTACAACACGAAAACAGGCCGTTCGGCCAAACCAGTCGGTGTTGGTGTTTACCCTTAATGTATTCAAGGCTATAACACATACTCGGATTTTAGTAGATATTTAAAAAGCTTTTTAACAGTTTATATCATCTTAATCCCTCCAGTGTGTTAATGCTTTGCAATATACTCCCACCTGTTTGGCATTTGTAATATATTCAGGGTCTATTACTCTGCTGTAACATGCAGGGAAATAAAAACAATTATTCTCTTCAAACCAGGCGTGAAATTGAATAAATGGAGTAGTATCCCACAAACTCTGCCTTTATGTGTTGTAGACAGTAACTCAGACTGGAGTGTACTTCCAAGATGTTCCACATCTCAAGCTTAAGGTGACATTGGTAAACCTCTGGAGTTCATACTTGCTTTTAAACTGCCACTTCTTTAGGCCAGATTCTGGGAGGGAAGCATCCTCGAGCAAGCTCTTGCCATTTGTAGTACTAAATTCACTCCCTTATCCTGGCTGGGGAATTGTAAACCCATTTTTTTGTGGGTCTACAGTTCTAGCACTTGGGCGAGAGAGCTAGATTTAGCCGTGTAAACACTGGGAACTGGCTCAGTTATGCTGATCTCCCAGAATCCAACCTAAACCAACGCCAGTATAAAAGTAGCAAACCCTCAATGAGTTCCTGCTTCCATAAGGTCTTGAATTTAAAATTCTCATCCTGTGTTCAAATCCCACCATGGTCTCACCCCTCCTTATCTCGGTAATCTCCTCCAGCCCTACAACCTTCCGAGAATTCTGCATTCTTCCAATTCTGACCTCTTGTGCATCCCCGCTTTCCATTGCCACACTATTGGCCGCCGTGCCTTCAGCCGCCTAGGCCCTATGCTCTGGAATTCCCTTCCTAAACCTCTCTGCCTCTCTACCACTCCCTCCTCTTTTAAAATGCTCCTTAAAACCTACCTCTTTGACCAAACCTGTCCTAATATCTCCTTATGTGGCTCGGTGTCAATTTTTGTCTGATTATGCTCCTGTGAAGGGCCGTGGGGCATTTTACTACATTAAAGGCGCTATATAAATACAAGTTGCTGTTGTAACACATGCAGCCCGTCTGATAATTGGGTGATATTTGCCAGGACCATTGAACTTGGTTTTCTCCTTTGGTTCAAGACTGGTCTGATGGATCACCAAAAAAATAAAGAGAGAGGTTAGGAGAATTTTTTTTAGAGGTTTGTTAGGACATGTAGTGCCCTACCAGACACAATGGTGGAAGCAGAATCCATATTAGCTTTTAAAAGGGAAGGGGGTAAACATTTGAAATAGAAAAAAATAAAAAGTATGGGAAAAGGGATTAAGTGGATAGCTCTTTCAGAGAGATAGCGCAGGCGCAAATCTAGTGGCCTCCTTCTGTGCTGTGAAGTTCTGCGATTCTGTATCAACCTTACCTATAGTCAACTGATCACTTCAAAATAACCCCACCGCTTTATCTGAAATTCTAATTTCTGTAAGGATAACTCTGATTGCCGTGGGCAGTGAGACCTTCAACCGTGTTTGCGAAGATTTTCTCTGTTCGCTGTCTCTATCAAAATCATCAACATGTTCCAAAAACATGAGGAGAAGGAGCAGTCACAGTTATACCCTTAGGGTCACACTTCAGCACAGGCCTTAGCCAACTAGGAGCACATATTGGGAATTTGGGCGCATGCTCTCTGGGAGTTTTTGCCGACTGTGGATGGAGAAAGATGCGGTACCCGCAAGTTGCTGTCCATTATGGAGGGAAAACCGCAGGGATTGCGCACCTTAACTCTGATATATGCTCCCGGTTGGTGAAGCTATCAGCGGGAGCGTGAATTTGTAAAATTAGCTCTCATGTACAAACTTCAATAGAACAGCCCAAAGACCAATGGAACACCCCATTCCAGTACCTTACTGGATTGGTAAAGCTATTCTGTGTCAGGCTTAGTGACAGGGTGCAGTAGAAATAGAGGGCACACACAGCACCTGATGAGGCAAAATAATACACAGCATCTGGTGAGGTAACACGCAGCATCTGGTGAGGTAACACACAGCATCTGGTGAGGTAAAGTAACACACAGCATCTGGTGAGGTAAAGTAACACACAGCATCTGGTGAGGTAAAGCAACACACAGCATCTGGTGAGGCAACACGCAGCATCTGGTGAGGTAACACGCAGCATCTGGTGAGGTAACACGCAGCATCTGGTGAGGTAACACGCAGCATCTGGTGAGGTGAAGTAACACGCAGCATCTGGTGAGGTGAAGTAACACACAGCATCTGGTGAGGTAACACGCAGCATCTGGTGAGGTAACACGCAGCATCTGGTGAGGCAACACGCAGCATCTGGTGAGGTAACACGCAGCATCTGGTGAGGCAACACGCAGCATCTGGTGAGGCAACACGCAGCATCTGGTGAGGCAACACGCAGCATCTGGTGAGGTAACACGCAGCATCTGGTGAGGCAACACGCAGCATCTGGTGAGGCAACACGCAGCATCTGGTGAGGTAACACGCAGCATCTGGTGAGGCAACACGCAGCATCTGGTGAGGCAACACGCAGCATCTGGTGAGGTAACACGCAGCATCTGGTGAGGTAACACGCAGCATCTGGTGAGGTAACACGCAGCATCTGGTGAGGTAACACACAGTTTCTGGTGAGGTAAAGTAACACGCAGCATCTGGTGAGGCACACATGAGGCTTGGTGTGATACGACGCACCATGGGAATAATTTTGATTTCAATGGAAATGAAAATGTGGAGAGATGTATTACGGGCGGCTGAATCAATATTGCCCGTTTTAAACTATCGCCCAAAGTCAAAATTACTCCCAATGATGAGAGCTGCCCACGTAACATGGGCACAGCTTAGTTATGAGTGGGTAATCTGCAGCTGAATCTACTTAAGTGACAACTGTGTCACCATTTAAAATGTATGAAATAAATTTCACCCAATCCATAAGCAGCGAGTTTGAATTGTCGTTTTACCCCATGGAGGTGGAACTGCACTGTCAAATCTTTGTACAGTGAAAAAAACTTTTGAAGTTTAGACCCGCCCGGAGCGTGGGAAACCCGGAAATCCAGGTTTCCCTGCACGCTGTTGCGTTTTAACTCCACAGCGGGGTGTGACGTCACCGGCAGGTTCCCTGACCGGAGGTCAACCTGATTGACAGGGAACACTGGACAGGAGGCCGCAGGGCCAGGTAGGTGCTAGCCCTGACCCCAGGGGGTTTGATCCCGGGGGTGGGGGGAGGTTCCGATCTGGGGGGGTGGCTGATCACCGACCCGGAGGGAGGGGTTCCAACCCAGGGGATGCACTCCTGCTCCTCCCGGCCCACAAGGATTGCTCCCCAAGACTGTCCTTGCCTCACTGCAGCTGCCGGGATCCCAAGTCCAGGATCCCCGGCCGGCTACAGTTAAACCTGCACAGCAGGTTAAATCAGAAGCTTCCAGTCTCATTATAATATTTAAAGTGCCAACTCACCTCCTGGGAGCGAGTTAGCTGCCCGCCTCCCTCCCACCCCCTGTCCTGCCTTCGTTAAGTCCAGAAGTGGGAGGGTTGGAGGCGGGATTCACATTTTTTATACTTTAACCTCCCAACCGACCACAACCCACCCGTTTTTGGGGTTAAAATTCCACCTCTTGTCTCTGAAATTTTCGTGTTGACGGTGCCCTTTTAAGGGCCTAGTAATACGTGGCGGTCACTGTCCCATCACAGTTTGTCTTTTTTAATCCTGTATTGGTACAAATACATAGAAGTTACAACACGGAAACAGGCCATTCAGCTCAACCAGTCCGCGCCATGTTTACCCTCCACACGAGCAAATAGTTCGAACCACGTTTACCCATCCTGTCCCCATCTCTCTTCAACCCCTTTTCCTTCATCCACCTATCCAATCGAATCTTGATCGTTGACGTCGTTTCTGCCTCGACCACTAACCCTGGAAGTGAATTTCAGAGCCTCACAACTCTCTGTGTGAAGAAGTTTCTCCAGCTGTCTGTTCTAAATCTCTTGCATTTAATCTTGTATCTACAACCCCTCGTTCTGGACCCCTGAACTACTGGAAACAGTCCGCTTCTATCTACCCTGACCCATCTTTGCATAATTTTAAACACTTCTATCATATCGCCTAGTAATCTGCATTGCAATAACAAATAAGCCCCATTTCTTTCTTTGTAGCTGTATTTCCTCATACCAGGCAGCACCCTAGTGAATCAAATTGTAGATTTTTTTTTAATTTCAATTGTACTCAGTTACAACACACAGCCATACATTGATACATTGCTGGCATAGTGTACAGAACGTGTGGTGCAGAAGTGCAGAGTGTGAAGGGGTAAATCTGTCATGGAGACTTATGCAAGGCCCAATACCTAGTTGGATGGCTCTTTCCATCAACGAGCATCAATGGTATAAGCTCACAGTATGTGATCAGTTCTGTGGAGTTGATTAAACATGTATGAGTGCAGTAGAATCTGCTTAAGCATGTACCATAGATCGGTGGGATCAGGTTAAATGTAAAATGGCACTTGGTTAAATGTATACGCAAGTCCAGTGAAATCCAGTTAAATGTGTAGATAAGTGCAATGGAATCTCAGTAAACCTGAGCACAAGTACAGTAGAGTCAGGTTAAACACGTGCAGGAGTACAGAGCAATCTGGGGAAATGTACCCCAGCAGAGTGGAGTCCAGCCTCATATGTGCTTGAGCCATGCAGTAACCAGATTCAGGTGTAATACTGCAACGTACCATCTGCGCTCACCTTCACTGTGCTGAAATTTCTGAACCAAACATGACTCTCAGAATAATTCTTCATCGGGCTTCAGCCGTATTTATTTCTCTACAAAATGCAACATGTCCGAGTTGACTCATGTTCCGCACACAGCTGGGTTTCAGACTGTAACCTGATTGCTGTAACCAGGTAGCAGTTTCAAAGTGTTACCTGCAGTGCAACAGCGCTATTAATCTTTCAGCGAGAGGGGGTCACCATGGCTCAGCTGAGTGGGAGCATCAGTGTCAGCAATGATACCCATAGCAGACAAACAAAACAGCTTGAAGGGACAGCGGCATATGGCAACTATGTGCCAGACTTCAGTGAGATCAGTCAAGCTATCACTGTTGTATATACCTTGCCAAATAATAGATAGGTGGAAGTGTTTACAATGAAATGATTTCGTCAGGGCTCAAATGACAATGAACCTCTTAAACTTTGCTCTTGTTTATGCAGTTTGTGCCATCTGAACCCCTCGGTGAGGTATCATTCTTGCCTATTAATCTCTTTTTAATTTGGACATGACGCAAACAGGAACAAGTCACCTCTCTCTTTGAAGTGGTGGAAGTTGAGTCCAAGTGGTGGCTGGAAACAGGTACAATACCGAACCACTTAGCCTGCTGCTTAGAATGGCAGATAATGGATAAAACATAAGTCTGCACTAACTGCGTCAGTTCATGGGGTGAGTGTGCTAACATGAAAGCACAAGCTGCTGGTTGCTGCTTGATGGATTCAAGACTTCACTTTTCTCCACTGTGCACCAGCTGCTGTTCTCCAAGGGTGATGAGTCCTATCTGGTTTCATCCATCCTCTCTCCTTCTCCATGACAGCGAATAAAGCTCGGATCTGAGGGAACTACACAGCTGAAGTTACACAGGTTGTTGCAAATCACAATCCCCCGAGAACTGCAACAACTGGAAAGTGTGCCTCATATCGATATGTGTGGCTGGCTTCACAATAATAACCTGGAGTCTTGGAAACTTATATTCTAGTTTGCACCATTGTTCG
Source organism: Squalus acanthias (assembly GCA_030390025.1). Lineage (NCBI taxonomy): Eukaryota > Metazoa > Chordata > Chondrichthyes > Squaliformes > Squalidae > Squalus > Squalus acanthias. The sequence goes on from CM059428.1 coordinate 39,081,138, forward strand.
GGAACCTCAGGTAGTATGTTTACGGCAGTTTTTCTTAAAAACAACAAGCGGTGTGTGTTTATTAACCTCTCTTAACTATAATGGTGTGGAAAGAAAATAACAGCATCAGAGATTCAAATTGTCCTACATGTATCACACAGCGTCTGGTGAGGTAACGCACAGCATCTGGTAAAGTAACACACAGGCCTAGAAATTGGTTAAGGCCCAAAAACGGGCAGGAGTATTGCGATGCGCGACTACCCCGTGCATGTTCCTTCTGATCCCGGCAACACACAAACTTCATGCTGCCTGTTAATATAAATGACAGCAGCATGCAGCCCAGCACTAAGCGCGCTGTTGAGTGGCTGTACGCCTCAGCAGGGAGCCCAAGTTCGTGCGAAGCCAACGCCAATTAAAGCAAGCCTGCGCTTCTTAAAGCCAGCCTGCACCTCTTAAAGCAGAGGTGCATTCTGGCTAAAGCAGAGGTGCATTCTGCATGCAGCAGGTGTTGGAAGTCATTGTAGAGGAGTGTGTGATCTACAGGAAGAGTGAAGATGCCGCAACATGGCAGAGAGAGGGCTCCCAGATTTTGGGATGCAGCACTCGAGGCCCTGGTACAGGTGGTGGACAGGAGGAGAAATGTCCTCTATCCACAGGGAGCCAGGAGGCCCTCCAGACACATGCCGAGAAGGGAATGGGAGTAGATAGCCGTCGCTGTTAATGCAAGCAGTGTAGGCCCGAGGACCTGGATGCAGTGCAGGAAGTAGTTTAATGACCTCACACGAGTAATCAAGGACAGGGAATTCATCTTCAAAAGCCATATCCCACCATCTGCATCATTAGCCTCACACACTACTCAATGCACCACACCCCCATCACTCACCTACCAACAATCTCTATAAAACACGACTCATACCTCACATTCATAGTTTCATCTCACCCTCACACACTTTACCATTGCTCCAAGCCTCACTCCCACATCTCACAGCTTGGACACACTGCCAGCTATTCAACCATGGCAGGCACATCACCCAAACACATTGCACCAAACACAGTGACACACTTCCCTCGCACTTGCAGGATAAGGTGGCTCACATCCGGTGGCAGCAGGACTAAACTAGCGGGGGACAAGTCCACCTGCATGACCTACCCCCTATGGAGAAGATGGTGTGGGAGATTATTGGAATGGCCATCGCTGAGCCCGTGGCCAGCGACAGGGCTGAAACAATACAGGATGACAGTATCCTCATACCTAATCCTCGTTCACACATCCCACTTCCCCCTCATCCCACAATCTCTTCTGATTTACAAGCTGCAGATGGTGTGAGCATGCACCTCTTGCTTTCCCCCCCCCCCCTCCCCTCACCACAACCCTACCCTTGTGCCTTTCTCCTTTCAGATAGCCAAAAACTGCAACCTGCCCAGGCAGTGGTGGAGGTGCAGGAAGTGCAAGAGGAAGAAGGAACTGCTGCAGAAGATGCACTGTCACTCGATTTCACACTCGCAGCCACCAGCTCAGATATTGACACTCCGCATACTTTAGAGGATAGGTTGGACGCGTGATCTGCATGTGGTGAGACACCGGGCATGGGCAGGGGGAAAGTGTAGCGCAGGTGCCTGTCCCCGGAGGGCGAGGTCACACACAAATTCTGCTCAGATGAGGACTTCGATGGGGCGGCTTACAGTAGAAGGCTGATGGGTATGCACCACGAAATGCTTGGTGCATTGGCAGGCCTGCTGGGAACCCTGAGCAGGGAGGAGTCCGGCACCAACCTCGCACAGGGCTTTGTGCAGAGCTTGGAGCCCATCCTTTCCAGCATGGAAGTGATGGGCAACTCCATTAGCGCTCTTGTGGACTTAACCATGATGCAGCCTCTGATGGTCGAGGCCTCAGCTTCCATTGCAGCACAAGCAGAAGCCACCCAATGTCTGAGTGCTGCAGTGGAAGCTCAGACTGAAGACACGCAAGCTAAACTTACTGTCATGCAAGCACAGACTGCTGCCATCAAGGTTACCAGTGTTGAAAGGGGCTTGCAGGGTGTCACAGCAGTCCAGCAATCTGACCTCCATCAGATTACTAGGAATGCTGAGGCGCTGCCCCGGGGGAGTGGCAGTGGCTCCGTGGAGCAGGAACCTACTGTCCTCTTTCAGGATGACAACATTCGTCCTCACGCCACTGCTACTCTGCCAGTGCCCTTGCTGTTGCCTGACAGTCAGCCAGCCCAGACTGCTGCCGCCCATGCTGAGATGGTACAGTCTAAAGCCGGACCTTCTAGGCCCAGAGCTGCTCGAGGTCGTCCTGCAAGGCCATCTGCAGTGTCCGCCACTGAAAGTCAGCAGCCTTCCACCAGCCATGCTGTAGCCACTGGAGTAGCACTGTGTAGGAGAACTAGGATAGGCAAAGGCACAGTTGACTTTGTTCTGTAATATTGGATTGATTGATGTATAAAGTTGGTTTGGAATGTTTGTTTTGTGCTCATTCTCCCTGTCATGCTGCAGGTCAAGGGGGATACAAACTACAGCACCCATGTCTGGGAGCAACTGGTCTGAGCAGCAGCCTTGAGGTAACCTGCCGCACCACTCCCTGGAGACTTCAGCAACTTCAAATAAGATACCAAACCAAGAAAGACCTCTACAATCTCGCCAAGAGCCAGTAGAAATCAATCAGCAACTAACCACAATCTGTAGTCTCATGGCCCTGGTTCAATAAGGAGTGTAGAAGAGCATGCCAGGAGCAGCACCAGGCGTACCTAAAAATGAGGTGCCAACCTGGGGAAGCTGCAACACAGGATTACATGCATGCTAAAAAGCGGAAGCAGCATGCTATAGACAGGGCTAAGCGATCCCACAATCAACGGATCAGATCAAAGCTCTGTAGTCCTGCCACATCCGGTCATGAATGGTGGTGGACCATTAAACAACTAACGGGAGGAGGAGGCTCCATGAATATCCCCATCCTCAATGATGGTGGAGCCCAGCACGTGAGTGCAAAAGACAAGGCTGAAGCATTTGCAACCATCTTCAGCCAGAAGTGCTGAGTGGATGATCCATATTGGACTCCTCCTGAAGTCCCCACCATCACAGAAGCCAGTCTTCAGCCAATTCGATTCACTCCACGTGATATCAAGAAACATTCACTCCCTCCACCACCGGCGTACCGTGGCTGCAGTGTGTACCATCTGCAAGATGCACTGCAGCAACTCGCCAAGGCTTCTTCGGCAGCACCTCCCAAACCCGCGACCTCTTCCACCTAGAAGGACAAGGGCAGCAGGCGCATGGGAACACCACCACCTCCAAGTTCCCCTCCAAGTCACACACCATCCTGACTTAGAAGTATATCGCCGATCCTTCATCATCGCTGGGTCAAAATCCTGGAACTCCCTCCCTAACAGCACTGTGGGAGTATCTTCACCACACAGACTGCAGCGGTTCAAGAAGGTGGCTCACCACCACCTTCTCAAGGGCAATTTGGGATGGGCAATAAATGCTGGCCTTGCCAGCGACGCCCACATCCCATAAATGAATTAAAAAAAAACCTGAAAGCAGGTGATGATCGCTTTAAATAGTAGAGGTTGGGGTTCCTTCCTGCTGCTGAACTCATGTTCAGCTATGCGTGTTTAAAAGAGGGCGTTGGCTACAGCATGAGGTCGAAAATGGCAGCACTGGCGTCAAATCAACGTTACTCGCTGAATGATGTCATGATCTGCGTACTCTGCATACTTCCGGCACACACTTCCAGCGCTAGCGCTAGCAACCTCAGAAGTGTGCATGCGTGGCGCGAATGCCATTTTGGGCCACAAAACAGCACCCGTGGCACCAAAAAAACAGGCGCTACGGAGCCAAATTTCTAGCCCACTATCTGGTGAGGTAACACACAGCATCCGGTGAGGTAAAGTAACACACAGCATCTGGTGAGGAACATTAATTGGATAACATTATTTTTTTTTACAATTTCATTTATTATCTGGGACCTGTTGAGTTGGTTATTTCAGTATTGTGAGTCTTGAACATACAGTGAAATATCAACATTCTTACCATATTTGTTATTTTGCTTCATTGCACTTTTATTCTACTTCTAACATAAATCGAACCCAAGCATTTACCGTGATTAATGATGAGACTGAAGTGGGTGAGTTTATATTTCTCAAACTGCAAAAACTTGGCATGTTGCCATGCGACATTCTTCAAATTATAAAGCGTTGGGGCAAAATTATTATGGTGCATTAATTCACATTCGATTATAGCAACCCATTTATAAATGTCATCATGTCTCTTTCATAGAATCATATGGCACAGAAGGAGGCCATTCATCCCATCACGCCTATGCCGGCTCTTTGAAAGAGCTATCCAATTAGTCCCACTCCCCTGCTCACTCCCCACATTACCACTACGCTACCACGGGAACGGTAGTGTAGTGGTAATGTCACTGGGCTAGTAATCCAGTAGGCCTGGACTAATGATCTAGTAGTTCAAATCCCACCACGGCAGCTGGAGAATTTAAATTCAGTTAATTAAATAAATCTGGAATTATTACTAGTATCAGTAATGGTAACCATGAAACTATTGGATTGTTGTAAAAACCCATGTGGTTCACTTAATGTTCTTTAAAGAAGGAAATCTGCCGTCCTTACCTTGTCTGGCCGATATGTGACTCCAGACCCTCTGAAATGGCCTAGCAAGCCACTCAGTTGTAACAACCCGCTACGAGAAAGAATGAAACCGGATGGATGACACGGCAATGTCACACCCAGCCCAGTCAACCCTGCAAAGTCCTCCTCACCAACATTGGGAACTTGTGCCAAAATTGGGACAGCTGTCCCACAGACTAATCAAGCAACAGCCTGACATAGTCATACTCACAGAATCATACCTTTCAGCCAAAGTCCCAAACTCCTCCATTACCATCCCTGGGTATGTCTTGTCCCCAGCGGCAGGACAGACCCAGCAGGGGTAGCGGCACAGTCGGGAAGGAGTGGCCCTGGGAGTCCTCAACATTGACCCCATGAAGTCTCATGGCTTCAGGCCAAGCATGGGCAAGGAAACCTCCTGCTAATTGTCACCTCCCGCAGCTGCTGAATCAGTACTCCTCCATGTTGAACACCACTTGGAAGAAGCACTGAGAGTAGCAAGGGCACAGAATGTACTCTGGGTGGGGGACTTCAATGCCCATCACCAAGAGTGGCTCGGTAGCACCACTACTGGCTGAGTCCTGAAGGACATAACTGCCAGTCTGGGCCTGCGACAGGTGGTAAGAGAACAAACACGAGGGAAAAACCTACTTGAACTCATCCTCACCAATCTACCTGTTGCAGATGCATCTGTCCATGACAGTATTGGTAGCAGTGACCACCACACAGTCATTGTGGAGATGAAGTCCCATCTTCACACTGAGGACACCTTCCATCGTGTTGTGTGGCACTACCAACGTGCTAAATGGGATAGATTCAAAACAGATCTAGCAGCTCAAAACTGGGGCGCTATGGGGCAGCAGCAGAATTGTATTCCACCAAAATCTGTAGCCTCATGGCATTGCATATCCCTCACTCTACCATCAAGCCAGGGGACCAACCCTGGTTTAATAAGGAATGTAGAAGAGCATGCCAGGAGTAGCACCAGGTGTACCTAAAAATGAGCTGCAACACAGGACTACATGCATGCTAAAAAGCAGAAGCAGCATGCTATAAACAGGGCTAGGTGATCCCACAATCAACGGATCAGATCAAAGCTCTGCAGTCCTGCCACATCCAGTCATGAATGGTGGTGGAACAACGAATGGGAGGAGGAGGCTCCATGAATATCCCCATCCGCAATGATGGTGGAGCCCAGCACGTGAGTGCAAAAGACAAGGCTGAAGCGTTTGCAACCATCTTCAGCCAGAAATGCCGAGTGGATGATCCATTTTGGCCTCCTCCTGAGGTCCCCACCATCACAGAAGCCAGTCTTCAGCCAATTCGATTCACTCCACGTGATATCAAGAAACGGCTGAGCGCACTGGATACGGGCCCTGACAACATCCCAGCTATCGTGCTGAAGACTTGTGCTTCAGTACTAGCTGCGCCTCTAGCCAAGCTGTTCCAGTACAACTACAACACTGGCATCTATCTGACAATGTGGAAAACTGCCCAGGTATGTCCTGTCCACAAAAAGCAGGACAAATCCAACCCAGCCAATTACCACCCCATCAGTCTACTCTCAATCATCAGCGAAGGTGTCATCGAAAGAGCTATCAAGTGGCACCTGCTCACTGATGCCCAGTTTGGGTTCCGCCAAGACCATTCAGCTCCCGACCTCATTGCAGCCTTGGTCCAAACATGGACAAAGGAGCTGAATTCCAGAGGTGAGGTGAGAGTGACTGCCCTTGACATCAAAGCAGCATTTGACCGAGTGGAGCCCTAGTAAAACTGAAGTCAATGGGAATCGGGTGGGAAAATTCTCCACTAGCTGGAGTCATACATAGCACAAAGGAAGATGGTTGTGGTGGTTGAAGGTCAATCATCACAACCCCAGGAGTTCCTCAGGGCAGCGTCCTAGGCCCAACCATCTTCAGCTGCTTCATCAATGACCTTCCCTCCAACATAAGGTCAGAAATGGGGATGTTCGCTGATGACTGCACAGTGTTCAGTGCCATTCACATCTCCTCAGATAATGAAGCAGTCCATGCCCGCATGCAACAAGACCTGGACGACGTTCAGGCTTGGGCTGATAAGTGGCAGGTAACATTCGCGCCACAGAAGTGCCAGGCAAAGACTATCTCCAACAAGCAAGAGTCTAACCACCTCCCCTTGACATTCAACGGTATTACCATCGCCGAATTCCCCACCATCAACATCCTGGGGGTCACCATTGACCAGAAACTTAACTGGATCAGCCACATAAATACTGTCAGAAACTAGGCATTTTGCGGCGAGTGTCTCACCTCCTGACTCCCCAAAGCCTTTCCACCATCTACAAGGCACAAGTCTAGAGTGTGATGGAATACTCTCCACTTGCCTGGATGAGTGCAGCTCCAACAATACTCAAGAAGCTCGACACCATCCAGGACAAAGCAGCCCGCTTGATTGGCACCCCATCCACTACCTTAAACATTCACTCCCTCCACCACCGGCGCACCGTGGCTGCAGTGTGTACCATCTACAAGATGCACTGCAGCAACTCGCCGAGACTTCTTCGGCAGCACCTCCCAAACCCGTGACCTCGTCCACCTAGAAGGACACGGGCAACAGGCGCATGGGAACACCACCCCTTCAAGTCACACGCCATCCTGACTTAGAAGTATATCGCCGATCCTTCATCGTCGCTGGGTCAAAATCCTGGAACTCCCTACCTAACAGCACTGTGGGAGTACCTCCACCACACGGACTGTAGCGGTTCAAGAAGGCGGCTCACCACCACCTTCTCAAGGGTAATTAGGGATGGGCAATAAATGCTGGCCTTGCCAGCGACGCCCACATCCCATAAACAAATAACATTTTTTTTAAAAGTTCTGCAAGTTTTTCCTTTTCAAGTGTATGCCCAATTTCCCGTTGAAAGTTGTTATGAATCTGCTTCCACCATCCTTTGAGGCAGTGCATTCCAGATCATAACAACTCACTGCGTAATTTTTTTTTCTTATTTTTCCCCCTGGTTCTTTTGCCAATTGACTTAAATCTGTGTCCTCTGGTTACCCACCCTCCTGTCAGTGGAAACAGTTTCTCCCTATATACTCTATCAAAACTCCTCATAATTTTGAACAGCTGTATTAAATTTCCCCTTAACCTTCTCTGCACTAAGGAGCACAATGCAGCTTCTCTTGTCTCTCCGCATAACAAAAGTCCCTAATCCCTGGTACCATTCTAATACATCTCCTCCGCACACTTTCCAAGGCCTTGACATCGTTCGTGAAGTGTGGTGCCCAGAATTGAACACAATACTCCAGCTGAGGCATAACCAATGATTTATAAAGGTTTACCATAACTTCCTTGCTTTTGTACTCCATGCCGCTATTTATAAAGCAAAGGATCCCTTATGCTTCATTTCCCAATGATATCCCTTGAAGTGCAGGTAGTGCTTTTTGCCTTCTTCTTTGACATGAAGTTCACAGTGAGAGTGATTGCAAAAAAAAATCCACTATTTACAATGACTAGCTGTTCAATTTTACTTCACACAGCAAATCACTGCCCAGGAAAAGAACCCAATTAATATTTAGGTGATAAGGCACAGCACCAAGGGAGGGTACACTTCTTTGTTTGGTCAGTTTTGTTTGCAAGGTAAATACTCTGAGTCGATGTTAGAAATTGATTAATAAAAAGGGCTGTGCTTCTCTGATGAATGAATGATAGTTAACAAGATAAAATTCTTAGAAATGAAGTGTTTATTAATGGCTGCTGAGATTTATCATTTGATAAATACCTCACAAATACTCTGTGAATGCCACCTCAGTGATTACGGTGCTCTTGTGATGTAGCGTTAATAGATGATTATATTGTACAGTGTATTGAAACCAAGGCTGGCTGGTATAGAGTTCAGTATATCTCACTCCCAGTCCTTTCAATGTCTGGGAGGTGCTTTCGGAACAGACTATTGGCTAAGGCTGAGAAATTGTTTTTCAAATCACCAGGGTCAGGTTGCATTACATCAAAATGGTGATTCAGACAATGACCCTAAGCTCCATTTCAGTCAATGATGCTTTTAGCTAATGATGTACCTGGTAGTTCATTTAATTAAGCACCTTGAGATGCTTTTCTATGTTAAAGGTGCTATATAAATGCAAGTTCTTGTTCTAGGTGTCAGCTGTAACTCAGTGGTAGCACATCTCGCCTCTAAGCCAGCTGTTGTGGGTTGAAGTCCCAGTCCAGGGAATTGAGCACAAAATCCAGGCTGACACTTCAATACAGTACTGAAGGAGTGCTGCACTGTCAGAGGTGCCATCTTTCAGATAAGAGGTTAAACCTACTTCTGTCCTGTCAGGTGGACGTAAAAGATCCCATGGCACTATTTCTAAGAAGAGCAGGGGAGTTCTCCCTGCTGTCCTGGCCAACATTTATCCCTCAACCAACATCACTAAAACAGATTATCTGGTCATTTATCACATTGTAGTTTGTGGGAGCTTGCTGAGCACAAATTGGATGCCTACATTACAACAGTGATTATACTTCAAAAGTACTTCATTCAATATAAACGCTTTTGGGATGACCTGAGGTCGTGAAAGTCACTATCTAAATGCGAACCTTTCTTGTTTTCTTTTAGTTGTTGTTGTTTTGGTAGAATCTTTGGTTAGTGGGATATTTTCACACCCATGTTTCCTTTCCTCTTTTGTGAAGGGCAGAGTGATGTTAGGTTCTGGTTCCACAGATGACAGCCACTCTTTCGTACCTCACCCATTCTTCCTGGAGGAGACTATACAGCGATCTTCGATGGGCTATTCATCTGTGGAGGCAAGTCTGATCCCATCCTCACCTGATATCTACACAAAACTCGATTTCCAATTGGAGCCTTTGTATAGTAATTGGAACCAGGAACCCTAGATACGTTTTTTTCTGGTTCCTGGGAGTGCTAATCTGTAAAATTTACCCTGAAATTTATATAAAATTCTAAATTAACATTATGGCACAAGTGCTACTATTAATGTTACATTAGTGAGTGTAAATTTGGGCCCACTGTGTTATCCATAGTGTGCGGTTATGAGTAGATTTATAAGGGGGTCTTTATGAGTGTGTGGTTTATAAGGGGGTCCTTATTAATGTTTGGTTTATAAGGGGGGTCTGTAAGAGTGTGTGGTTTATAAGGGGAGTCTTTATGAGTGTGTGGTTTATAAGGGGTCTTTATGGGGGTGATTTTGACAATGGGGGCACAGCGGGCTTAGCAGGCCAATTAAGGGGAAGCCGGTTACAGAGAACATCAGCTCTGTGAAGCTGTCAAACACTGACATTTTATGTTGTTTGATGAGTCCTTGTATTCAAGACTCATCAAACCTCTTTCTTTAGCAGAAATTAGATGGTTGTTGCATCGGAGAATGCAGCAGCCATCTGTCATCTCTGCCGCGGAGATGCGAGACTCTCCACATCCCCAACTGTTGAAGCCTGCAGGAAGAAACAAAGTTAAGTAAACTTTTTCTAACACTTTCCACTCACCTCACATACTTACCTCTCCACACTTGCACCCATCACTCACCTCCACAGCACACTTTTGGACCCCTCCGACCCCCGCAGACCCACTGCTCGCCTCGGTGACCCTGGCGGGGTTTCCCGACATCGGGAAGCCCGCACCTCAGCTGGAAAAATGGGGATATTCCTTTTAACTGCCTGTTAACTACCTGTAAACAGGCAGTTAAGTGGCTGTAACTCCCTTCCTGCCTCCAGGAGACGGGACCTGGCGTGGGTCGGCTACCCAACTCCTGGGAAGATGGCACAGAGGCAGGTTGGGGGCAGGATGGGTACCCGCCCCCAGAGTCTGCCATTTTCCCGCAATCCCGCCTCCAAACCAGCCTCCCCAGGGCTGGCAAGATCGCGCCCTATGAGTGTGTGGTTTATAAGGGGGTCCTTATTAGTGTCTGGTTTATAAGGGGGTCTGTAAGAGTGTGTGGTTTATAAGGGGGTTTTTATGAGTGTGTGGTTTATTAGGGGGGTGTTTATGAGTGTGTGGTTTGTAAGGGGGCTTTTATGAGTCTGTGGTTTATTAGGGGGGTGTTTATGAGTGTGTGGTTTGTAAGGGGGTTTTTATGAGTCTGTGGTTTATTAGGGGGGTTTTTATGAGTGTGTGGTTTGTAAGGGGGGTCTTTATGAGTCTGTGGTTTATTAGGGGGGTGTTTATGAGTGTGGTTAGTAAGGGGTTCTTTGTGAGTGTGTGGTTTATAAGGAGGTCTTTGTGAGTGTATGGTGTTGGTGCAGAACGTTGCCTGCCGGAAACGCACGTTGGGAATTCTGGCTCATGCTCCTTATGACTTTCTGCCAATTTCCGCTGGGAAGCGCAAACCCGTAGAATTATTCCTTATATGTCTGTGTTTGTATATACGTGTGTGGACATGTTTCTAATAAACAGTTACAGCCCCCTGTTTATTGTTAAAGATATTTTTACAGGATATTCCGATTGTGCTAAAAGCTCAGTTACAGTGGGTCCCTGCTGTGTTTTCTCTTATCAAACATTCTATGGCTTGACAGCTCACAATACTGGCAAATTCCCACCACAGTGCTGACAGTGTGAGACACTTACCCTATTATGTGGATGAGCACCGAAGCTAGATTTCCAATCCAAAACATAGAAACTTACAGCACAGAAGGAGGCCATTCAGTCCATCGTGCCTGTGTCAGCTCTTTGAAAAAGCTATCCAATTAGTCCCACACCCCAGCTTTTTCCTATAGCCCTGTAAATTTTTCCTTTTCAAGTATATATCCAATTCCCTTTTGAAAGTTACTATTGAATCTGCTTCCACCACCCTTTCAGGCAGTGCATTCAAGATCGCAACAATTTGTTGCGTATTTTGTTTCTCATCTCCCCTCTGTAGTCTGTATAGTGCAAACAATGGGCATTTGGACAGTGAATTTTTTTTTTCATTAATTTATACTGACTTAAATTCAAAAATGAGCAGCTCTTTTTATTTTTAAATATACTGCACAAGCACAGACAGTAACCTCAGTAAGTGAATCACATATATACCTTAGTGCTGAGTGCAGCCAAACCTGGAACTCAGATTGGAAAGAAAAAAATGTTTCTGAATGGTCTGTTTCAGTAGAATGAGCTGCTCAATCATCTATAAAGAGTTCAACATGACAGTGACCTCAGTCGGTAAATCACAACTCGTTGCGTACATTTTTTTCTCATCTCCCCTCTGTAGTCTGTATAGTGCAAACAACAGACATTCGGACAGTGAATATTTTTTTTCATTAATTTATACTGACTTAGATTCAAAAGTGAGCCGCTCTTTTTATTCTTAGATATACTGCACAAGAATATTCAAAGACTTTTGTCAATAGCGTGATGCTATTTTCTAAGCAGCATCAAAAAATGACCTTCCTTGACTATTGCTGGCAGCTGATACATATCAAATAATAGGATGGGCATTCTAAACACTGCGCCCCTCCAATTCTGGCCTCTTGTGCATCCCCGATTTTCATCGCTCCACCATTGGTGGCCGTGCCTTCAGCTCTAGAATTCCCTCCCTAAACCTCTCTGCCTCTCTCTTCTCCTTTAAGACACTCCTTAAAAACAGCTTCTATGACCATCACCTGTCCTAATGGGCCAAAAATTCATCCCGCGACGCGAGAGTACGCACTGCGTACTCTCGCGTATTCTCTCTCCAATTGCCGGTTTTCTGCATGCCCTGCGCATGCGCTGAAAACCGGCACTTGGTCTTTTGAAAAGGGGGTGGTTCCTCGGTGCATCGCGTGCGCGCTACAGGCTGCGCGCACGCTGTGCACTTCATGCTTTGGACGCGCAGGTAAGTACGGAAGATTTTAGAAATGGAAAAAGGAGGAGTAAGACCCACTTTTAACAAGGTAAGTAGTGAATTAAGTATTTTTTTGAATTTTTTTTAACAGGTATATCTTTTTTAGAGACTTTAAAGACAGGTAAGTTTATTTTTATAACTTTTTAAAAGATTTTAAATTTTTTCAAAAATTTAATTTTTTATTTAAAATGGTTAATTTATTTAACTATACTTATTTTATTAATGTGATGTTTTTTTTAAAATTTAATTGAGGTTTAGCTGTTATTTTGGGGGGGTGTAAGATTCATAGATTTCACAGCACGTATGTGAAACTTATGAATGGAAGATGGTGTGCTGCCATTGGCTCTAACTGAGTCATGTGATCCCACAGCTCGCACGAATTCACTACGCCGGTGGGATACGCAAGCACTGCCCAGCTGATGTCTGGAACATCAAGTTCGTGCGAGCTGGATCTGAAAAAGCACAAGCGGAGTGAGAGATCGCGGGGAAGCCTTACCCCCGCGGGAACAGAGCGAGATCAATTTCTGGGCCAATATCTCATTGTGGCTCAGTGTCAAATTTTGTCTGATAAAAACATTCCAAGGCACTTCACAGGAGCGTCATCATGTTAAAGGTGCTATTTAAATGCAAGTTTTTGTAGTTATTGTTGTTGAGTGTTGAGTGGCTGAGAATGCCAGTTCATCAAATCTCCCCTCACGTGTCAGTCAATGCCTAATTCAGAGACTTCCTCCCAAAACCCAGCAAAATTACCAAAATACATTTCATGTGTTACTCGCAATACCAGCCATGAAAGGGTTTTTTAAAAATTAGTTCTCGGGGTGTGGCGTCGCTGGCAATACCCATCCATAGTACATAGTCCACATTTATTGCCCATCCATTGTACAACTGAGTGGCTTGCTGGGCCACTTTAGAGGGAAGTTAAGAGTCAAACCACGTTGGTGCGGGACTGGAGTCACGTATAGGCTAGACTGGGTAAGGACGTCTTGTTCTCTTCCCTAAAGAGCATTAGTGAACCTGTTGGGTTTTTACAACAATCTGACAGCTTCCTGGTCACTTTTACAGATACCAGTTTTTTATTCCCCGTTTTTCAAAACTGAATTCAAATTCTCAAACTGCCATGGTGAAATTTGAATTTAAATTCTCTGGATTACTAATCCAGTAATATAATCACTATTATATTCCTTCAAGCTGGGGTGGAGATCATCTTGTATAAAAGGTAGGTACAGCATATAATTATTAGGTCCAGAGTGATCCTCTGGTGTAGTTTGGATCGCCTAAGGGGGTCGGAGAGGAATTTCTCCCCAGATTGGCCAGGGCTTTTATCTGGTTTTTCGCCTTTCCCAGGAGATCACATGGTTTGAGGTGGGGCGGGGAATATATATCTTGTGATGCACAAGTTATGTGTGGGGCAGACTGGATGAACCAGAGGGTCTTTTCCCGCCCATCATTGTTCATATGTGCCTTTAAGTTGAGTGCAGCCAAACCTGGAATCCTGAGCTGAAAGAAAAAATGTTTCTGAATGGTGTATTTCAGTAGAATGAGCTGCCCAATCATCTATAAAGAGTTCAACGTGACAGTGACCTCAGTCAGTAAATCACATCTTCTTGGGCAGCAGTCTGGGCAGTAATCCACATGGTAAGAGAACGGCCTGCCCACCCCAAAGGCATTTATTTAGCTTGTTACTGGCTTGACTTCCCCAGGCAGTTGGGACACACCCGCACCTGTGATCTGCTTTTGAGCTCCAGTACAGACATCCTTTGAATATGGCAGTAAATTAGGTCCCTACTGTATTTGCCTTAAAGTCTGTGAGGTTAGGAAAGCTTTAGAATTTAAAGTGGATAGAGAATAAAAGGATCCAATTCTGCTCTCCAAAGATAAATCCACAGAACAAAGAGAAAATTGGATGAAGGTATATTGAAATTGTGGTTTGGGTCAAAGCCCAATGTTGTGCAATGGATAGTACTAATAATAATCTGGTGGGATGGATGCCAACATATTTGGAATTGATCTCAGTATAGAATCATAGAAGTTTACAGTGTAGAAGGAAACCATTGTCTCTGTGCTTGTTCCTTGCTAGAATGATCCAAAATGAATCCCGCAGCCCCACTCTCTCCACATATCCGTGTGTCGTCCTCTGCTTCATATATTTATCCAGTTTTCCATTAAAAGATGGAATGGTCCCTGCCTCAATGGCAACTAGTCCCTGTGAAAAATATTTTGCAATCCAATAACCCTCTGCATAAAGAAATTTCTCTTAACCTCTGCCCTCACTCTCTTAGTGACAATTTTAAATTGATGATTCCTTACCACTTACTCTGAACCAGAGGACATAGTCTTTCCCTATCAAAATGCTTCATAAGTTTAGAAACCTCTATTAAATCTCCTATTAGCCTTCTCTGCTCCAGTTGAAATAGTCCCAGTATCTCGTTTATCTTCATACATATGGTGTTCCATCCTTGGCATTATCCTGGCGAATCTACACTGTACACTTTCTATAATGGGGTGCCCAAAACTGCACACAGTAATCTAACTGTGGTGTAACCAATTTTTTTTCATAAATTTATCAGTACTTCTTTAGTCTTGCACTCTATGCCCCTATTTCTATAACCCAAAATACTGTTGGCCCTAATTGCAGGTTTAATATATTTGAACCCCCCCAGGTTCATTCACATCTTTCATTGTCTTTCCATTGAGTGTGTACTCCCATTCCTTGTTTTTCCACCCAAAATGCATTACAGTACACTTATCCAGAAAGAAAGAATGATTTTGCATTTATATAGCACCTTTCACTGCCTCAGGACGTCCCAAAGTACTTCACAGCCAATTAAATACTTTTGAAGTCTAGTCACTGTTGTAATTTAGGGAAGCACATTAAATTGTTTCTTTCACCTCTCTGTCCATTTTGCTAACATGCCTAATCTTTTACAGTCCTCCCGTTTGTGAGATACTTTATCAAATGCCTTCTGAAAATCCACACGCTCTACATCTACTGCATTGCCTTTATCTATCCAATCAGTCACCTCTTCGAAAAATTCTAGCCCTGAATTTGTGTCGTTGCACTGCCATAACTTCTAACGCACGTAAATAGTGTTTCTGCCGCATTTCCTGCAAAGTTATGGTGGTGCAGCAGCAGAAAGACCGAGGCAATTCAGGGCCACCATTAGATTTGTCAAATACAACTTGATTTTAACATATTCTTGCTGGCTGTCCTTAATTAGCCCATTCAATTCTCAATGCTCACTGATGTTATCTCGTATAATGGATTCTAAGAATTAGGCCACAGCTGACATTAGACTAACTGGCTTACCGTTACCTGGTTTACCGTTTTCTCCCTTCCTAAACATAGGTTTTACATTTGCTACTTTCCTGCTCCATGGCACAATTTGCATATTTAAGGAGGATTAAAAAGTTGAAAAATTGTGGCATGAACCTCTGCTATCTCGTCTCTGATTCCTTTCAATGGCCTAGAGTGCAGTCATTAGGGTCCAGTGACTTCTGAGTTCTGCCCATTTTTTTTGGAACCAATTCCTTTTCTGCAGTTAATTCCATCAATTGTTCCATTTCCTTTTCCTCTGTCATGTTTTTTCATTTTAAATGCCCACATTACAGATGATAGGTGCTGGAAGGACACACTCTTGAAATCCAGGTACACTTCTTAGGTGGCAGCACTGTTGTGGGTTCTACATTAATATTTTATGGAAAGGTATGGTATATGAAACCAGATGAACAACACTTCCACAAGTAACACTATAGCCGCACTTTTTGATGCTACGTCGATGTTAACATCTACAAATCTTTAACCAGACAAGAGTTAAACAAGAGTTGGCCTTAATGGCAGTTGTTAAGCATGGTTGTCATGAATAGACCCTGCTGACAAGAAGGATAAAATGCACAACTCAGATCTGAAGTCCACATCTGTTTCAATTTGCCCGCTCAAGAAGAACTGAGCTCAAAATAAGCTTCTGTTATGCTTGGTCTTGGATAAGCCCTGATTTGTTTTCAGTGTTGAAATGGAAACCCAGAGCTGAGCCAAGTATTCACTTTGTCTTTGGACTAGAGGAGGGAGCAATTGTTTTAGTAATTGAGATTTGACCTGTATTTGGCTCAAATTCCAGAGCAGGTCAATCACTCATCCCCACTTAAGCACCATTGTAATAGATAAGTCACAATATTGTGATTGTATATATTGCTGAAAAGTGCTTCTTGTTAAAGCCCTTTAAGTACAAGTGTTCCTATTATCCCTCAGCTCATTTTACTTTTGGCTTTCCCTGTGTTTTTTTCTTTCCCCTTTGGGTTCTTCTGTCCAAACTTGTTTAAAAGGAAGAGTGGGCTCTTGGCCCAAGACTTCAGCAAGTATGCTATTCCTTCTGCAGCCAACAGAAGGCACCTGGTTTGGGGGCAAAGAGAAGAGGGGATGTATAAAATGCCATTGTCAGAGGGAGGGGGGAAAGGAAGGATATAGGGCTGGAGGAAATTGTAGAGCTAGACTGGGGTGAGGCCATGATCCAGTATAGCTGAATGGTCTGCACAATTTAGCCACATTTCACCAATGTAAAGAGTGGCACTGGCTTGTCTTAGTTCTACAGTCAATAGAGGGATATTTATGCCTTCCTATGATTCTAAGGGCACAGAACACAATTAAGTCCGAGCCAACACTGGGACTGAAACCAATGACTATAGGGAACGGCTTATGCTTATATTAGTACCACTACTACAGTAGCAACAACAGCGGCACCATCAACAACAACCACTAAGGTGCCTTCAATGTAGTAAAGTCTCCCTAGATGCTTCACTTAACAGACTAAGCAGTCGAAGAATTAGGAGAGTTGACCAAATGATAGGTTTGCAGGAGCTTTTAATGATGGAGAGAGAAATCACAAGAAAAAAGAGGTTTAGGGAGGGATTTCCAGTGGGTAGAATAAGGTCTATTAAGGAATTCCAGGAAGGGGGGATACACAGGAGGCCAGAATCAGAGAACTGTAGGGCACAAGTTGGGACATGGGGGTGAAGAGGTTGCACGGTTAGGGTGGGGCAAGGCCATCAAAGGATTTGTATAAACGACGACAAGGATGCTTAATCTGGTATATTAGGAGCCAATGGAGGTCACCGAGGACAGAGGTGTTTGGCGAGCGAGACTCAGTACAAGGCAGGATGCAGATGCAGAGTGAGGGCTAAGTCCCAATTTATGTGGAGTGGAGCTCGGGAGGTCAGTGATAAAGTGTTGAAGAGGTCAAAGCAGTTCTGTAATAACAGCTCCAAAAATCCACAAAACCATGTATGTTGGCGACACGCCCTGGAGGTAATATTTCCGCCTGCCAATTCTCCCCAGCGCTAACCACACCATAGACTAAAAACAGATTATGTGGTCATTTATCTCATTGCTGTTTGTGGGATCTTGCTTTGTGCAAATTGGCTGCCGCTTTTCCCTACATTGCAGTGACTACACTTCAAAAAGTATTTCTTTGGTTGTAAAGTGCTTTGGGATGTCCTGAGGTTGTGAAAGGCGCTATATAAATGCAAATTCTTTCTTTTGAAATTGTAGAGTCAGCTCATTTGCATATCCAGTGGCATTGGCTGAGCACAGCTCCCATGTAACATGGGTGTACTTTAGGGAGAGCAATGGAAATTGCAAGCACAGGCTGTTAAAAAAGCCTAGGGTGGCTGAAGATTGCAGCAGCACACTGAGATGCAGCAGGTAAGTCGCGAACATTTTGCCACGCTGAGGTACCTATCATGTATCTGTAATAGATGACTCGTGTGTGATTTTGCAGCATTTTTACCGCATGTCTCCAAGCCTGGAAGAGTTGCCCAAAGACGGGAGTGGGTCATTGGAAGGAGGGCAAAAAGAGGAGCCCACAATTTTAATCATCCCAACCTTCAGACACTCCTGGATGAAATGCACCAAAGGAGACAAAGACTGGACTGCTGGGTGCCCCTGGGAGGAAACCTCAGAAAAGTGTCTCATGTGACATGTGGAGGGAGGATGCAATGGCACTGAGTGCTACCTCTCTCAAGACTGCAGACCAGTGCCGGAAAGAGTTCAATGACCTGACGCGGGCAGCCAATGTTAATTAATAGCTGAACACATAACTCTTCAAACTACTTTGTGGTTAAGGGATCACTAAATTAGAACCTTACCAGGTCTTTAGCCATCTCCCCTAACAACAAGTACTTACATGCAGAACTTTAAAACCCCTTCCTCCAATTTAACAGGGTGACACCAACATCAGTTGTCTGATGGCACCTGTGAGACATCCTTCAATTACTAGCCCTCGCCTAATTTCCTCAATCTTGTTACAGGAGAAACCTGCGCAGAATGCCCGTGAAAGATAAGCAGGCTGGAGGGGGCATTCCAGGCATTAGAGAGTTGACCTCCTACAACAAGCAGGTCAAAAAGCAGCTAGGGAGGCACTCTACTCTAGTTGTGGAAGATAGTGAGAAGAGTTGGACATTGCAGATGCCAGATTAGTGGGTGCACACCTATGCAGTAACCATGGTATCCATGCGAAACAGCAAAACGCCACAAGCTTCCACACTGTCTCCTTAATCCAAAGGGAGTTGTGCTCACCTCTTCTTAGCTGACATCCTCCTTTCCTGCAGATCTACCACAGCAATGGGGGAGAAGTGGATAATAAACAGGAAGAAGTTGATGATGATAAGAAGGAAGAGCAGGAGCAATAGGGAAGAAAATTAATTCTCATGCCCTATGATGACAGTGAAGATGATGATGAGGAAGTGTATGATGAGGACAAGGCCACACAGAAGTCTATGGAGCAATATCCTGCCCCATTTTCCTCCGTCTCAACCCCCTCCAAGTCACGCCCTGTGTCACCTGCTTTCTCACTTCCACACACCAGCTGTGAATTCTGCTCCACTTATACTGTTGATGTGGATTCTGCTCCATTTATACTGTTGATGTGGATTCTGCCTCATTTATAGCAGGAACATAAGAAGGAACATAGGAACAGGAGTAGGCCATTTAGCCCTCGAGCCTGTTCCGCCATTCAATTAGGTCATGACTGATCTGTGACCTAACTCCATATACCCGCCTTTGCCCCATATCTCTTAATACCTTTTGGTTAACAGAAATCTATCAATCTCAGATTTAAAATTAACAATTGACCTAGCATCAACTGCCATTTGTAGAAGAGAGTTCCAAACTTCTACCACCCTTTGTGTGTAGAAGTGTTTCCTAACTTCACTACTGAAAGGTTTGGCTCTAATTTTTAGACTATGCCCCCTAGTCCTAGAATCCCCAACCAGCGGAAATAGTTTCTCTCTATCTACCCTATCAATTCCCCTTAATATCTTGAAAACTTCGATCAAATTACCCCTTAATCTTCTAAATTCAACCCTAGTTTGCGTAATTTCTCCTCGTAATTTAACCCTCAGAGTCCAGGTATCATTCTAGTAAACCTACGCTGCACTCCCTCCAAGGCCAATATATCCTTCCCAGTAATGCTCACAGTACTCCAGGGGTGGTCTAACCAGGGTTTTGTATAGCTGCAGCATAACATCTACCCCCTTGTATTCTAGTCCTCTAGATATAAAGGCCAGCATTCCATTAACCTTTATGATTATTTTTTGTACCTGTCCATGACATTTTAATGATCTATGTACATGGACCCCTAAGTCTCTTTGGACCTCCACTGCTTCTAGCTTTTCACCATTTAGAAAGTACTCTGATCTATCCTTTTTTAGTCCAAAGTGGATGACCTCACACTTGCCTACACTGAAATCCATTTGCCACAGTCTCCCCCATTCACTTAATCTATTAATATCTCTTTGTAATTTTATGCTTCCATCTACACTGCTTACAATTACAATGCCACCTATCTTTGTGTCATCGGCAAACTTGGATATGTGGCTCTCAATCCCATTATCTAAATCGTTAATAAATACAGAGAATAGTTGAGGCCCCAACACAGATACCTATGGGACACCACTAGTCACATCCTGGCAGTTTGACCACCTGCCCATTATCCCTACTCTCTGTCTTCTGCCGCTCAGTCAATCTGCTAACCAGGTCAATAATATACCCTCAATTCCATGAGCTTCAACTTTAGCTAACAGTCTCTTATGAGGGACTTTATCGAATGCCTTCTGGAAGTCCATATAAATAACATCCATAGACAATCCCCTGTCCACTACTTTAGTCACCTCTTCAAAAAATTCAATCAGGTTTGTCAGGCATGACCTACCTTTCACAAATCCATGCTGGCTCTCTCTGATCAACTGAAAATTTGAGAGGTGTTCAGTCAACCTATCCTTAATTATAGACTCTCGTAATTACCCAACAGCAGATGTTAGGCTAACTGGTCTATAATGCCCTGGTTTCCCCCTCTCACCTTTTTAAATAGCAGAGTGACATGTGCAATTTTCCAATCTAAAAGAACGGTTCCTGAATGTAGAGAACTTTGCAGATGCCCTAACTATAATCTTCCAAAGTTCTCACCTACTTCCTTTAAAATCCTGGGAGGGAAACCATCTGGTCGTGGGGATTTGTCACTCTTTAGTGCAATTATTTTCTTCATTACTGTTAATTTGCTTATGTTAATTACGGTAAGTCCCCATCCCTGATTCAAAATTAGTTTCCTCGGGGTGTCCGGCATACACTATAAATACTGGAACAAAGTAATTATTTAACATGTCCGCCATTTCCTTATTTTCATTTACAATATCACCATTATCAGTTTTTAAGGGGCCCACATTGCTCTTGACCACCCTCTTTTTCCTAATATAATTGTAAAATATTCTTGTGTTGATTTTGATATCCCTTGCAAGTTTCTTTTCATACTCCCTTTTCATAGTTCTTACTATCTGTTTTGTCACCCTTTGCTGTTCTTTGTATCTCTCCCATTTGCCAGGCCCTGTGCTATTTTTTGCATTTTTATATGCATTTTCTTTTCATTTTATGTTGTCCTTTACCGCTTTTGTCTATTTTTTTGGCAAGTAGAGCTCTTGTCCTTTAGGGATGCAAGCTAGTTCTGTATCGCGTTAAATGTTTTTTGAACACCTCCCACCGATTTTTGGTCATTTTACCCATTAACAGATTTGCCCAATTTACTGTGAACAGTCTCTGTCTCATCCCATTGAAGTCAGCCTTACCAAAATCTAGAATCTTAGTAGCTGTTTCAGGTTTCTCCCTTTCAAACACAACATTGAACTCAATCATATTACATTTGCTATTATATAAATTTCCACGCACTATTAGGCCGGTAACTAAATCTGGCTCATTACTCATTGGCCCGGAATTTGCAGTCCAGATGACAGTGAACTGGCAGCGTTCGCCAGCATTTCGCCTTTGAAACTGACGGCAACTTCAGGATTTAGCGTATGCGCAGCCTAACGTGGAAATCCTGAAGTTGCGGTCTGTCATTCACTGCTCCTCCACAGGCTGCGCTGTGGACCCCCCACAGAGCCGGCAATCAGTGAAATCTCTCAAAACATGGAAACTGACAAAGGTAATGGCCCTGAAAAAATAATTTTAATTTGTGCAGTGTCCAATTTATCTATTTAATAAAAGTTAAAATTAAGAAACTTTTAAAAATATATTTTTTTAAAGTTTGTTCATCTTTATTTCAGGTTTGCCTTTTCCCCATGTGAGAGCCCAAATCTTTGTTTGCTCCCTCTAACATTTTTAAAAAATTAGAATTTGAGGAGCTTACCCACTTCCTGGTTCACTGTCTGTGCGAATTCTGCGTTTTGATTGGCTGCTTAAACAGCTTGTTGCCATCACAGCAGCTCGCGCTAGGGAATCCCCATTAACTTCCGTTGATTCAACTACGCGTTGGAAAACCCAAAATCCACAACACAGATATCGTGAGATCTTTTTGCAAAGCATACTTCGTGGCCAGTGGTGAATGCCTTTGCTTCACCACCGACCGCCAATTCCGAGCCATTATTAAATCTAAGACATATTGGCCTGTAATTTGTGCTCAGCGGCAAAGCAATGGCGATCGCCGCTGATCTCGAAGAAAGCTGCCCACAAAGATCTAGCGATGTCTGTGGCGTCAATTTTAGCTCTCCTGACCTTAATTTGAATCTGGGGCCAAATCAAGCGAATCACCAGCATTCAGCAACTGCGATGTCATCAAGCTAACTAAGCAGCCAATCACATTGAAGAATTCTCACAGACAGCAAACCAGGAAGTAAAATGTACAAATTATAACTTAGCTTTAATAAATTTTACAGAGAGCAAAATAAAGATTGGGACATACACATAGGATTAAGGTAGAAGCTGAAATATCATAAACAAACTTAAAAAATAATTATTATATTAAAACTTTCTAATTCTTAATCGTATTAATGGAAAAAATTGACATTCTTCAAATAAAATTGATCAGCAGTCAGTACGCCGTTAAAAACCCAGTTATACCTTGTTCAAAAAGGTTTAACATTTTAGGGGTTTTTTAACAGCGATATTCTATCGTAAAAGAGGAAGTTTTCATCAGTTCAAGTAATTTGAATTAATTGCCGGCCCTGGGGTGTTCCACAGCGCAACCTGTGGTCGGACAGTTTCACCATCATTACCGCCGTGTAATCCGGGCCATTGGTGTAGAAAACTGTCTTGAACACCACTCAAGAAATTTGCTACCTTTCTGACATGAACTCGTCTGCTTATCCCAAGCTACATGGAAGTTAAAATCCT
Source organism: Squalus acanthias (assembly GCA_030390025.1). Lineage (NCBI taxonomy): Eukaryota > Metazoa > Chordata > Chondrichthyes > Squaliformes > Squalidae > Squalus > Squalus acanthias. The sequence continues at coordinate 39,104,189 of CM059428.1, forward strand.
CCATTAAAACCACTCTGCCATTGCTACATGCTTTTCTAGTGGCTGCATTTATACATTCTACCACTTCACAGCTGCTACCAGGGGGCCGATGCACAACTCCCACCACAGTCATAGGCCTAGATATCTGGGTGGTTTGCGCCACTCGTTAGCACGGCGTAATGTCAAGAAAGTGGCAGCCGCTCTTCCGCCACTGGTGCCAGGTCCCGCGGTGTCCTACATTTTCATGGTCACGGTAGCGCTGCCATTAAGAGCTATCGCCCTGAAAAGAAATATGGCGGAGCGGTGACGTCTTAGCATCACCACGGCGAACTTCAACACTAGTGCTGAGTTCAGCGCTGGGTCCTAAGCACACCTGGTAAACCCAGCATGCAAGCAGAGTCACAGAGGCACTGTCAGCACTTCTTAAAGGGACACACACATCTTTCAGGTAAGTTTGTATTTAAGCTTTTGGAATGGGATTTTTTGATTTTACTGATGTAGTGGCTTGCTGCAATAGATGTTAAAAGTTTTTTAAGTGTGTAGGGAGTACTGCTGGACGCTTGCAAGGCTGCAGATGGTAAAAGGAAGGCCTCTGAGAAGACAGAACATACTGCAAATACTCAGCAGGTCAGGCAACATCCATGGAGAGAGAAACAGAGTTCACGTCTCAGGTGATCTGCTGTGTATTTCCAGCATTTTATTCTGTCATTTCAGATTGCATCTGCTTGCAGAGGGAAGAGGAAGACACAGAAGAGGAAGAAACAGAAGAGGAGGACATAGAAGAGGAAGAAGCCAAAGAGGAGGAAGCAGAAGGAAGGATGCAACCCAGCTAGCCCCTTTGTGGCTGGGATATCCAGGGTGGAATCATCTGCCTGCGGTCCCCGTGACCACAACCCCAATTGCCCTTTCAACATTAATCCCACACCTTACCTTCCCTCTGTTACTGACCATCACAGCGTCCTCTTGTCCACAATGCTGAAATAAAAGCCACCACAAAGCAAACTTTCCAATCCAACATTATACATCTATCCATCCAATATAACATCAAGAAATCAACTCATCACCCTTATGCATTCTTTTAGTGGCTGTCTTGTGTGTGCCTCTGCCTACACTACTGATGTCACGCAGTGCTACCCCAGTGGCTGCAGCATGGCTGGTGGAAGGCTGCTGACTTTCAGTGGGGAACACTGCCAATGACCTTGCTTGTCGACCTCGAGGAGCTGGTGGCTGGGAGTGTCAAGTCGACTGATGGTGTTTTTTCTTCTTCTTCTTCACTCTCCTCTCCCTCTTCTTGGCTAACCTCTGGCTGGGCAGGCTGTATTTCTTGGGTGTGTGAAATGAGGAAGGCACAAGGGTGGAGTTGTGGTGAGGGGAGGGTGGGAAAGCATGAGGTGCAAGCCAGAAGGAGGATAAAGTATGAGGATACCAGCATCTTGTATCCTTTCTGCCCCTCCGTTGGCCAAGGGCTCAGCCATGCCCCTGCCAAGAATGGCCTGCACCGTCTCTTCCAAGGGGGTGAGGCGAGGCTAGGAATGGGAGATGTGCCTCGTGATTGGTACAGATTGTTGGTCGGTGAGTGATTGGGGGTGGGAGTCGTGCATTGAGCAGTGTATGAGGCTAGTGGTGCAGTTAGTAGGAGACGGTTTTTGAAGATGCATTCACTGACCTTGACCAGTGGTCTGAGGTCATGAAGCTTCTTTGGGCACTGGAGCCAGATGGTGGGGGCGACACTGCTGGCAGTGACGGCCTTGGTGATCCACTCCCACATCCTTCTTTCTGGAGGGCCTCCTGGCCCCTGTGGGTAGAGGACCTCTCTTGCAGTGTTGACCACCTGCACAAAGCTGGAGTGCTGTGTGTGAGACCCTGAGTGCCCCTTCTCTGGCTTGCTGAGCCATTTGTGTTAGTGCTGAAGCACTTTTCCCATTTTTTGAGGTTCGAAAGGGAATTCAGCTTTAAGTGCTGAAGACTCACATTTGGGACTTCTTTTTAATGTTAACTTTTTTTTGAAAGGCAGTAAGGGCAGAAAACTGCATTTTATCACTTCATTTTAATTTTTATTAGTTCTGCTCGCATTGCCCTTTTAATTCATAGCCCTTTTAATTGCCCACAATTCCTTGCGAACTCCACAGCCTCGCTCCCAGAGGCTGTAAGAAGCTGGAACGCCGCTCCTGGACCAGAACTTCAGGTTGGATGCCTCCACTAACACCACCAAGAGGGTATTACACTGTAAGTTAGCGCTAGGCTAAAAATCATTAGACCCCAAACACGAATTTTTGCCTGGTAGCGCTGCGGACATTTTCAGCAGCCGTAAACCCGAGGCCGCGGTGACACCTGCAGGTTTTTACCGATGTCCAATTTCAAGGCCTTAAATCTTTTTCTATTTCTTAATTCTACCCATTGGGGTTATTTTGGTGAAAGGGTGAAAACAGGCATTTAGTGGGTTCTGTGCTAATAAGACACACCTGTTTGAAAGACTGGTTTTAGCATGCAATTTTGGGACTACTCGCTGAGTACCGTAATTTGAACTTGCCTGGAGGTGCTAAAACAGACCCCTGCAGGTTTAGCACTCCAGTGCCAATTAGAAGCAATTTTCATGGAGCAATATATGTGGGCTCCACGCACCCACTTCCACTGAAGGTATGGAATGCGCTGGCTGACATACAGCGGCACATTGCAGGATTGCTCAGGGACCGAGGGAGAGGGGAACGGCACTGGAGGTGGGATGTTCTGTACCCGCAGGGGGTGAAGGACACCACCTCACCCTCCTGTCCCTCTCTCCTGCAGCAGCTGGTGCTGCTCTGCCTGGCCTCATCTCCTCCACTCACTTCTCGTCCAGACCAAGGGGGACCCCTAGCAAGATGCCCATGACCAAGCACTCCCTTTCTCCTGGTAACCCCTATAAGGTGTCCAATAAGGTAGGATGTCCTCAGCAACGACTTGTTTACTCCCAATCAGCTGGTCACTGTTCGGAGAGCGCTATCCACCAAAATGCCATGCAGCCTCTTTATGAGCGCTAGCAGGCAATTTAAGTGGCAATCAGCCTCCTAACGATCCTCCAGGTGGCCGTTCCTGGCATGTGCTTCAACTCCTTTACCAAGATGGCGTCTTGCGCTAAACGCGAACTAAACCAGCGTTTCAGCTCAAGATCCCATCTTGGCCACCTCGGAGGCTCTTTAGCACCTAAAGGAGCTGGCAAAAATCATTCCTATAAAGTCTCCACTGCATGCTTACCTATCGTTATATGCTATCTTATCATAGAAGTAATTTCTTCTTTAATCACTAAGGCTACTCCTCCCCCTCTACCAATTTCCCTATCCTTCCTGTCGACCTTATAAACTGGTATATTCAGTTCCCAGTCCTGACTGTCTAGCAGCCATATCTCAGTAATAGCTACCATGTCGTACCCTCCAAGTTGAATTTGCGCCTGTAGTTCATTCAATGTGTTCCTTATACTTCGTGCGTTTGTATAAAGAATGATTATTTTGGCCACACACCCTAACCTGTCCTTCTGCTCTAATGTTGTTTTTCTCACACATTTCTTATTTCTCTCCCCTGATTTAATTACATCTTTTAGTTTTCCCTTTACCAGTAATGCCTAAAGCATAATTTCTGACTACTCTCTTCCTTTTCATTTGTTTTAGAATTATTATTTATACTACCTTTTTACCTGAGCCCATTTATTAGTTTAAAGTCCTTGCGCCCGCTCTAGTTATTCTTTCTGCTAGGACCCTGGTTCCAGCCCGGTTCAGGTGGAGCCCGTCCCAACAGTACAGTTCCTCCCTGTCCCAGTACTGGTGCCAGTGTCCCATGAAGTGGAACCTCTCTTTCCCACATCACTCCTTCAGCCATATGTTCACCTCCCTAATCTGCTTGTCCTTATGCCAATTTGCACGTGGCTTGAGTAATAAACCAGAGATTATAACCCTTGAGGTCCTGTTTTTAATTTACCTCCTAACTCCTGGTACTCTCTGAATAGAACCTTTTGCCTACTCTTTCCTATGTTGTTGGTCCCAACATGAACCACAACGACTGGATCCTCCCTCTCCCTCTCCAATATCCTTTCAAGCTGCTTCGAGTTGTCCCTCACCCTGTCACCAGGTAGGCAATATATCATAGAATAGTACAGCACAGAAGGAGGCCATCTGGCCCATTGAGTCTGCGCCGCCTCTTTTGAAGAGCAATCCATTTAGTCCCGCTCGTTCCCCATATCCCTACAATTTTTTCTCCTTCAAGTATTTATCCAATTCCCATTTGAAGGCTACTATTAAATCTGTATCCACCACCCTATCAGGCAGTGCATTCCAAATCCTAACCTCTTGTTGCGTAAAAAAGTTTTTCATCATGCCGCCTCTGGTTCTTTTGTCAATCCCTCTCGTTAGCGACCCTTCAGCCAGAAGAAACAGTTTCTCTTTATTTACTCTATCTAAACCCTTCCTGATTTTAAACACCTCTATCAAATTTCCTCTTAGCCTTCTCTGCTCTAAGGAGAACAACCCCAGCTTCTCCAGTCTATCCATGTAACTCTAATTCCTCATCCCTGGAACCGTTCTAGTAAATCTCTTCTGTACCCTCTCCAAAGCCTTCACATCCTTCCTAAAGTGCGGTGCCCAGAATTGGACTCAATACTCCAGCTGGGGCCGAACTAGTGTTTCATACAGGTTTAGCATAAACCTCCTGGCTTTTGTACTCCCTGCCTCTATTTATAAAGCCCAGGATCCCATATACTTTATTAACTGCTTTATTAACCTGTCCTGCCACCTTCAAAGATTTGTGCACAAGCACCCCCAGGCCGCTCTCTTCTTGCACCCCCTTTAAAATTGTACCATTTAGCATGTGGGACTCTCAATCCTACTTACAAAGGATGCTACCTTCCTCCTAATTATTGAATCCTCTACAACTTCCACATTACGCTCCCCCTCTTCCTCCCTTTGGACTGCCCCCTGCTCCAAGGTACCATGGTCAGCATTTTGGCTGTCCTTCCGACAATCTTCATCCTTATCCTTACAGGTAGCAAGTACATTGTACCTGTTGGATAGAATCAGTTTCTGCGCATTCTCGTTCTCTATCTCACCTGGGTTCCAATTACTCTGTACACTATTGGTCACACTAACCCCATTCTTATTCTGTACCTCTATGAGGTGTGACCGAGGTCTGGAGCAAACTGTCCAGATACTTCTCCCCCTCCCTTATGTGTCAGAGTGTCTCCAACTCGCACCCTAGCTCAATGACTCTGAGCCGGAGAGATTCGAGACGGAGACATCTCCTGCAGCCATGTTCGCTCGGGATAGTCTCGCAGTCCACAAACTCCCACATACTGCAGTCCAGACACACAACCTGCTCTGCCATATCTTAGTCTATATTTATAGATAAAATTTATTTATAGATTCTTTTTAGCTTTAAGGCTATTTAACTGTTTAGCTAACACTAAGAAACAAACTCTAACCATGAAAAAAGCACGAACCACTAAAAACACTAACCAATAAACTAACTACTTACAAAACCACCAAAAAGACTAACCAATAAACTAAATACTTATCTATAACTTACCCATGCCGCTCCACACTCTGTGCTGACTATGACGTAATTTTTGAGTTTTCCCTCTGTTTGGTGACAGGCTCTGTAGCGCTGTTTCAATCTGCCACTCTGCTATTCCACATTACAACAGTGACCACACTTCATTGGATGTAAAGCGCTTTCAGACATCCAGTGCTCGTGAAAGGCGCTATATAAATGTAAGTCTGTCTTTCTTTCTTTCTTGTTGATGTTCACATCATCTCGTTGATGTGAATTCTGCCCCTTTGATACTGTTTGGGCAGGTTCTACCACACCAGACGCAACAGACAAACAGCTGAGCATGTGCAATCATTCCGAAGTACTAATTCATGGCCCAGATTTTGCGTTAAGAATAACGGTGAGGCTATCAGCGCTCACTGTTGTTATGGAGTGTAAGGGTCACGGACTGGTGCGAGGTGAGGCTTTCGTTGCCTATACTATTGCTTGCTCTGGTCTCCGGCCAGACTTTTGCAATAAGCACCTGTGAGTGGTTCGACCCACTCGCCCTTACGGTTCTGACACCTGGACTTAGATGCAAGGAGCAGTAATGCAGAGAAAAGACTCAAATAGACCTGGTTGAATAGCACGAAATGAATGTCTTTATTGCATGGCGTCTAAAATCATGAAATACATGTCATAGGCACAGATCAAAGAGAGTACCAGTTTACACACATTCATAAAACTTGGTCTATGGAAATGGGGAACACACGACACATCGTAAAAGGGGGAACACATTATACATTAACCTTAGAAACCACCCTCCCTTAATATACCTAAACTACGTCTGGATTTGTAGGATCGGAAAACATGCTCACCACTCGGCTCACTTCAGAAATTTAAAATGAGGCTCTCAGCTCGTTTCGCTGCAGCGCCTGGCTGTCACGTGGCTGTAAGGGTTTCTGCCCCCGACTTGTTTACTCTCGCTGCCGCGAATGGGTCCACTGGAGACGGCCCCGGTAAAGTTCGGCGCGGATGGCTCAGGCTACCCGCTCAAAGAGCCGGAGGGTAAGCCAGACTCCCTGATGTCATGAAGTGGTCTATGGGTTCAGACCGGATCATGAAGTAGTCCGTAGAATTCAAAGATGGATTCTGTCGTTATATCTTTGGGCGCGGTCGGGGTTTACTGACCGCGGTGGCACGTGGAATTTCTTCTCGTCTTGCTTCTTGTTTTTCTTCTTGTTACTCGGGCCTCTGGGTCCGGACACCGTTTACCGACGCTCGGGATGGTGTACCCTGTTACCTGCCCTGTCGAGGCGGCTCGTTCCGATTGAGCTCCACCCAACACTCGAATAACCGACCAGCACAGCCCCGCCGAAGGAACCAGCGAGCGAGAGAAGAGACCAGCGGAGAGTCCAGAGCCAAGAGTCAAGAGACCGATGGACATTTGTTCCCTATAGTTATACTGCCTTGTCGGCCTTATCTCCCGCTCAAATCTAAACGTTTATTCTTTGTGTGATTTTGGCGCCCAAAAACTCCCAGCATGGGGCGATTATCTTCTTAACGGGTTTCGGTATCACCCGAAACTGGCCAACTATCCGTTAATGCCTTCTCCATTGTTGAGCCAGCCAGAGCGGGTTTGAATCGTCTCCTCGACTGGTTTTGGGGCCCCCCCGAATACTGGCTTAATCACCTGCCAATGTCTCTCTCATTGTTGAGCCGGGGGGGTATTTGTGTATTGATTTGTCTGGATGGGTTTTCGATGGCTCAGTTCAATGATTCTTACTGTGCGTATGAAACGATTCAAGCACTTATATCATTGCTATTGTCCAAAATGCAAACGGGTTGCATCCTGTCTTTTCAATGTGTACCGAGTATGATCTCATACTGAATGTATATTCGACACCATCTTGTCTGCCCACTGTGTCTCTGGAAGCTTCTGCCACGCTGCGCGGCGGCCATTTTACAGGCTTCTGTGTCCTTTATTATCAGGACAGCATTCCGTTTAATAAAAATGATCAATTGAACCTGCTTCTCTCATATTATTTGAATCGCGATAATTGCGAAACTCTACAGTGTAAATTGGACAGCAACTTCCGATGTCTGCATATGCACAGTTAAACACGGAAATCAGGAAGTTGCTGTCCGATTTGTCTGCTCTTCCACAAGCTTTGCTACACCGGTACCTTGCCAAAAGACTTGGCAATCAAATACATGCAACGGTGTGAAGCTGCTGTACTTACCCACAAAACACGCCAGAAAAAGTTAGTGCTTGTGCATTCAGGTTAAGTGAATTTTTAACGGCGTGATAAATTTTAATTACTGCCAAACCTCTCTGACACTAAAAATTTACTTTTACAAGTGTGGAGTCTCATTCCTTTGGATTTTAATTATTGTTGGAGATTTAAAAAAATGTATTAAATGAAAACTTTTTAACTTTTTCTTTCTGTCTCTTTTAGCTCATCTCTTAATCCCATCTTTCTTTCCCTCACTTTATTTTGCTTTCTGTACATGATTTTACATTGAATTAAATATTCTAATTTATACTTCCTGGTTTGGACTCTGCGTTTCTCAGTGATGATTCTTCAATCTGATTGGTTGAAGAGACACGCTGTTGCTTGTCCTGTTCACACACGCATGAATCCCCTGTAGAGGGCGCCGTACTGGAAAGGATCTTTCGTAACCGTAAGCTCAAAAGCCCACAAAAAGTCTGTGGGAAGCTGTAAGCGTAATGAACGGTGAGGGCCATTCCTTCGCCGCTGACCACAAAATCCGGGCTCATGTCTTTACTTTCCTGGGCACTGAACCATCTCTGATTGCTGGTCAGCGATTGGGAAACTGCACCATTTGCCCATACAGGCAGACTGTGTCCTTAGCCTACCTGTGGCCAGAGACAGTGGGGGCCGGCAGAGGCAGCATTGCATTGCTTCTTTGGATGGATCTTGGCATCTGTTGAGGTGTCATCACTGCCTCACTTACCCTACAGCGTTGCCACTAAAACCAGTGTGGCCATCAGCAGCGGTGCACCTTGAAGCATTGTGTTGACAGGTCGGTGTTTGAAAACCTTTGTCAACAAACCTCCTTTTCTGCAATACGATCTATTGAAAAGCTTGTGGTATACATGACATCATAACTACATCATAACTAGAGTCTTACCAATTGTCACCATTTTATCATCTCCCAATATTAACAGAACACACATCTTCGAAAATACCGTTCCACACAGCTGATTTCATTTGTACGATATACTGCGCTTACTGACCCTTCCTCTATTGCTGCGTGCAATTACTAATAATTATTTCTACCCACACGTGATGTCTATGTGATATTAATGCAGCTGGACTTTCAAAGGTAAAATAAATAAGTATTTTACATTAATTTACTAATGCTGCATTATTATTTTTAAAAAATGCTAAAAATCACGGTGTTTTCCCTTTTGCAACCCTATTCATATTAACATCTGATGGCTGTTACACATGGGTGGAAACTATTAAAACTAATTAGCAGACTTTAGTGCAAAAGGACTCGACTGGATTAACAACTAGTTCAAAAGCACTTGGCTCAAAAGAAAACAAATGAAATCCCTTCCCTATAAATCAGGCCAAAGAAGGTTGGCAGGTACTCTTTGTAAATGAAAGAACTTCTTGGAGCTGTCAGTGGTACTGTTTGTCCCACTTAAGTGATTAGCTTTCTGAAGCTTTTTTTTAAAAAGTAAAATTTCTTTAATGCAGCCTTTGGCTCTCCATTCACCACGACATTTCTACAGCTACCGATCTGCTCAACCACACCCTCGCCACCACCTTTGATGCCCTAGTCTTTATTAAAACCATTAGGGGGAAAAATTCAGCTGCTTGCGCCTCCCGTTAGCGCCTTAAATGGGCGCTAATGGGGCGTAAAGCAGCTAACGCCCGGGCGCAGCGCCGCCCACGCCTCCCGAAAAATTTAGTGGGAGGTTAGCGGCGGCGGCAGCCGGTAGCGCCCTGTGGCGCTGCGCCGCCGGCGATGACGTCATCGCCGTGCGCAGCGCCCCGCTCGCGCCCCGGCCGTGATCTTCAGTCGCGCCCCCTGATTTACCGCCAGACGCTATGTCCGACGGGTTCAGGGGGGCGTACGTGCGGCCGGGGCGGCGATATTTAAAGGGGAGGTGGCAGGCGGCCATTTTTGTTGCTGGCCGCCTGCCAGCACCTGCCCCCGTTGCTGTCCCCGGCCCCCGTGAAGCCCCCCCACCGTGAAGTGCCGGCTGCGCTCCAAGAGCCCGGCACTTCTCTTGAGTGCCGGGCTCTTTTGCCGGCACTCCCGATCCCTGGGAGCCCAGCTGGGCCCCGGTTCGCGCTGCGCAAGGCCCCTCCCCTTTAAGAAGGGGAGGAAGGCCTGCAATACCGCGGCGCGACGTGCCGCAGCGCCAGGATATTCACTCGCAGCGCCCCAAGAGGGATGCGGGGTGCTTCCAGTTGCGCCCCGCTTCCCTCTTGGGGCGCAACCACTGAAGTTCCGGCGCGGGGCCGCTAATTTTTTCGGGGCGCTAAAAGTCGCGCCCCGGCGAGGTTAGCGCCCCAAATGGGGCGCGACTCAATTTTTACCCCTTAATCTCTCTCACCCTGGCCGTTCCCCCTGGTACGGCCCACATCTTCGCTCCCTCAAGTCCAAGGGACGCAGACTTGAACGGATATGGCGGAAAACTGGTTTAGCCATTCACTGCCAGATCTGGCTGAACCACATAAAGCATTATCGGGTCCTACTCTCGTCTGCCAAAACTGCTCACTATTCCAGGATCATTCTAGAATGCAAAGATAACCCCTCTAAGGATCCCCCCTGCCCTAGCCCTGAACTCGCATCTTTCTCCAGTTTCTCTCCAATCTCCCCTCTTGACCACTCCATGTCATCTTGTCCATGAAACCCACTTCCTGCTCCCTCGACTCAATTACCACTAAACTGCTGACCAACCAACTTCCTTTTCTGGCTCCCATGTTAGCTGACATTGTTAACGGTTCTCTCTCCTCAGGTACTGTCCCCCTCTCCCTCAAATCTGCCGTCATCACTCCTCTCCTCAAAAAACCAAACCTTGATCTCTCCGTCCTTGCAAACTACCGCCCCATCTCCAACCTCCCTTTCCTTTCCAAAGTCCTTGAACGTGTTGTCGCCTCCCAAATCCGTGCCCATCTTTCCCGGAACTCCATGTTTGAATCCCTTCAATTCAGTTTCCGCCCCTGCCACAGTACCGAAACGGCTCTCATCGAAGTCACAAATGACATCCTTTGTGACTGTGACAAAGGTAAACTATCCCTCCTCGTCCTTCTCGACCTGTCTGCAGCCTTTGACAGGGTTGACCACTCCATCCTTCTCCAATGCCTCTCCACCATTGTCCAACTGGGTGGGACTGCACTCGCCTGGTTCCATTCTTATCTATCTAATCGTAGCCAGAAAATCACCTGCAATGACTTCTCTTCCCACACCCACATCGTTACCTCTGGGGTCCCCCAAGGATCTATCCTTGGCCCCCTCCTATTTCTCATCTACATGTTGCCCCTTGGCAACATCATCTGAAAACACAGCGTCAGTTTCCACATGTACGCTGACTACACCCAGCTCTACCTCACTACCACTTCTCTCGACCCCTCCAAGGGTCTCTAAATTGTCAGACTGCTTGTCCGACATCCAGTATTAGATGAGCAGAAATTTTCTCCAATTAAATATTGGGAAGACTGAAGCCATTGGGGGAAAAATTAGGTCGCGCCCCGTTTGGGGCGTAAATATCGTCTGGACGCAAAAATTAGCGCCTGGCGCTAATTATCACCACTGACTGGAAACTTCACTTTTACCGCCCCGGGAGGTGAGTGGAGCGCTAAATCAGGCGCTGCACACCTGTCTGAAGGCGCAAAGGCCGAGCAGTGAGGCGCTAACTCAGCGCGCGAGCGCAGCGCAGGTGCTGCCAGTTAGCGAGGGAACACAGACACACTGGCGCCGGCCAGTTCTTAAAGGGGGGGGGCAACTTGCTCCCCAGCCACACCCTGCTCATTGCAGCCTTGAATCTCGGCCTGGAGAGACCTGTGAATCCATTTTGCTGCCAAGGATGGAGAGGGTGAGAGAACGAGCTCAGCGCTTCACCGAGCGGGCCTTGGATGCTCTGGTTGGCGCGGTGGAGCGCAGAAGATGTATACTCTTCCCTGAGAGTGGCAGGAGCCCTTTGCCACGCGAGTACAGAAGAGTGTGGAGGGAGGTGGCTCAGAGCGTCTCCTCCAGGAGCATGGTGCCCAGGACCCATGTTCAATGCCGCAAAAAGTTCAATGACCTCACTCGGGTCGTCAGGGTGAGTGGCTTTTTCTCAATACCTCTCCATCCCTCCATCTCAACCTCACTCTATGGCCAGAGGGTCTTAAAACCCCAATGCACAACACTCATCCAACACCTATGGCCCTTTCATGAAACACACACACACATTCCACACTTTGCATACAGTAAGGGCTATTCACCTATGGGAGGCACATCAGGCAAGACCATGGCTGCATACAGTAAGGGCTATTCACCTATGGGAGGCACATCAGGCAAGACCATGGCTGTATATTTACTCAGATGCTGTCCTTTTTCTTGCAGGCCAAGCTGGCTCATAATCGGAGACAGCAGCAACGGACAGGTGGAGGGCGGCCTCAGCTGCAACCCCTCAGCGATCTTGAGGAGCGCGTCCACAGGATTGTGGCAAGCCGGGTGATCGGTCCCGTCGCCACTGGAGACGCCGATCCCGTTCTGGACAGCAATGGTAAGGTCATCACCTTTTTGTCCTCTGTCCTTCCACTTGTCCCTCACAACACCAGCCTTTGACACTTTCAATCCAACTTATTAACTCGCTGCACTTATTCCTCCCTTACTGCCACCCTGTCCTCACGCTAAAGCCACTCTTGTACCTCCCTGCTTTCAGATGGTGATTCACCAGCTGAGGAGACGGGCCCTGAAGCTGCCAGTGGGAGTGAAGCTGCAGCCGAGGAGGAAGAGGAAGCCGGAGCATCAGTGCCACCCTCTCCCGAGGAAGCCCATGCCCACACTGGGAACACGCCTTCCCTGGAGGGGAGCAGGGGGGAAGGGTCTGATGAGGGTGAAGCTCCAGGACCCAGCGGGCTGCAGCAACACCATGGGGGTAGGGAAGAACGGGGGCCTTCTCCCCAGAGGGAGAGTATGCCAGTGACTCCTACTGCAATGGACGCAGAGGAGGAGCGGCTGATCGCAGAAATGAACACCCAGGCGGTGGGCATGCACACTGAGCTCATGGGTGCAGTGGGAAGGGTGCCCGAATGCATTGAGTCACTGGCAAGGAGTGTGGAGCACTTCGCTGTAGCACAGGCGGATGCCACACTAAAGCTTAGTGCTGCAATTCAGTCACTGACTGCCGTGATCTCATCTCTGACTGCTCTCATGCAGACTCAGATTGAGGCCACGCGAGCACTGACTGCTGCCAACCTCGATGGTTCGTTCACATGTCCCCGGGGCTCTCACCGCACCGCAGCAGGCCAGCAATCTATGCTCCAGCAGATTGCTCCGGATGCTGAAGTGCTGCCCCGTGGGAGTGCCAGTGTGTCGGTCGAGCAGGGAGTTGCTGTCCTCTCTCACGATGACAGCATTCCTGCTGCCAACACTGTCACTTCTCCACTGCACTTGCCACCGCCTGTAGGACAGACTGCTGCCGCCCATGCAGAGTTGGTGCAGTCTGCAGCCGGGCCCTCCAGGCCCAGAACTGGTCGAGGCCGTCCTTCAGGGGCATCTGCAGTGTCAGGGTCTGACAATCAGCAGCCTTCCACCAGCCTTGCTGCAGCCACTGAGGTCCCATTACGGAGGAGCAGTAGGGTTAGAAGGGGGGAAGTGCGCAAGGGAAGGAGATCACCCTCGAAGGGCAAAAAGTAGGAGGTGTGACAAAATGCTGGTCATTTTTTTATTAAAGGCCGAGGTTCGTGGTCCAACTTTTGTCTAGTGTTTTGGACATTATCTCCAGGTTGTGAGAACCAGTTATGTTAATGACTGTTTTTTTGTGTTTATTTCTATGAGTTTGTCATGAGGAAATGACACACACAGAGTTTGTAAAATAAATAAGTTTTTGTATTCAAAATATACATGTTTGGTGTTTGGAATCATTGGTGCCTTGGCCGGCTTAGGGGTTGCGTGCTGGGTTCATTGATGTTGTTAGCAATGGCAGAAGCCATTTCCATAGCAGGGGCCCTAGAAGCGGCTTGCTATCAGCCGTTGACGGACGGCCCTTGCAGTTTCACCATTGTGGGCCGCCCTCCCGCCTTGGTGCTGCTGATGATCATCCTCCTCGTCCTCTTCCTCCTCTTCCTCCTCCTCCTCTGGTGGTGCTCCAAGGCCTGGTGGCATTGGCTGGGTCCTGACGATTGCCATGTTATGCAACATGCAGCACACAACTACGAAGTTGGATACTCGCTCAGGCGAGTACTGCAGGGCTCCTCCAGAATGGTCGACACAGCGGAACCGTTGCTTCAGCACGCCGATTGTGCGCTCAATGATGTTCCTGGTAGCTTGATGGCTCTCGTTGTACCGCAGCTCAGCAGGGGTGTTGGGCGTACGGAGCGGTGTCATCAGCCAGGTGCTCAATGGATACCCCTTGTCCCCGAGAAGCCAACCAACTGGCTGATGCGGTGCCTCGAAAAGTTCTGCCACAGTAGTCTGGCGCAGGATGAAAGCATCGTGGCAGCTGCCAGGATAGTGGGCATTGACAGCGAGTATCAGCTGTCTGTGGTCACAGACCAACTGAACATTCAAGGAATGGAACCCCTTTCTGTTCCGGAAATCCTCGGCATTCTCATGTGGAGCACGCAAAGCCACATGCGTGCAGTCAATGGTGCCCTGCACCATGGGGAAGCCCGCTATCCTCGCAAAGCCCAGAGCGCGGTCACGCTGCTTGTCTAGGGTCATGGGGAAAGAGATGAACTCTCGTCTCCTTTTAAAGAGGGCATTTGTGACCTGCCGGATGCAGCAATGCACCGCGAACTGGGAGATATTGGCGAGGTCCCCAGCAGCAGCTTGAAATGAGCCAGTAGCATAGAAGTTGAGAGCCACTGTGACCTTCACTGCCACCGACAGAGACGTCCTGGACCTCAGTTGAGGCTGCAGATCTGGCTGCAGCAGGTGGTAGAGCTCAGTGACCACCTCCTTGCTGAATCGCAGCCTTCGCAAACACAGCTCCTCAGACATATGAATGTAGGAGAGCTGTTCATGATATACCCTGGGAGGGTAAGCTCTCCTGTACAGACGCCTGTTGGCCCTCCTCCGTCTGGCCATCATTGCCACTCTCTCTCTGCGTCTCTGTGTCCTCCGATTCAGCTGGAGCAGGACGACGCCCCCATTCAGTGCAGCCCCCATAGTCTCTTTGCAAGCAAAGTTATGAAGGACAGCAACCAAAGTACCAGCGAAGTTAGGATCAGTAGGCAAAACTACCTCACAAAGCGTTGACTCAATGCAGAAGTCTCTCTTTCTCTCTCTCCGAATCTCTCTCTCTCTCTCAGAACGTGATGATGTGGAGCTTGTAAAATTAAATAAATCTGTTGGACTATAACCTGGTGTTGTGCGACTTCTCATTTCTCTCAGAACGAGTGGTGCAAAAATGTCAACCACAGAAAAAGATAGGAAGAGGCCCCCTTTAAATAGCGCCCCCACAGCGATTGATAGCGTTCCAGTCTTCCGGTCGTTGGATGCGCCAGGCGGTAAGGCAGGGGGCGCCACTCAATTTCCGCTCCGGGGCGCCACAAGGGCGTTGCACCATGGAATGACGTCACAATCTGCGCGCGCAGGTGGTCGCGGCGGTAAAGTTTAGCGCCGCCGCACAATGTCTAGTTAAGTTCCCGAGCGGCGCAAACATCGCTGCGCCCGGGCGCTAGCGGCTTTGCGCCCCATTAGCGCCCTCTTAAGGCGCTAACGGGAGGCGCAACCAACTGAATTTTTCCCCCATTGTCTTCAGGCCCCGCCACAAATTCTGTTCTCTAGCCACTGACTCCACCCCTCTCCCTAACATCTGTCTGAGGCTGAACCACACTGTTCGCAACCTTGATGTCATATTTGACCCTGAAATGAGCTTCCAACCATATATCCATGGCATAATTAAGACCGCCTATTTCGACCTCCATAACATCACCCATCTCCGCCCCTGCCTCAGCTCATCTGCTGAAACCCTTATCCATGCCTTTTTTACCTCTTGACTTGACTATTCCAACGCACTCCTGGCTGGCCTCCCACATTCTACCCCACATAAACTTGAGGTCATCCAAAACTCGGCTGCCCGTGTCCTAACTTGCACCAAGTCACATTCACCCATCACCCCTGTGCTTGCTGGCCTACATTGGCTCCCAGTTAAGCAAAGCCTCGATTTCAAAATTCTCATCCTTGTTTTCAAATCCCTCCATGGCCTCGCCCCCTCCCTATCTCTGTAATCTCCTTCAGCCCTACAACCCACCGCCCCCAACCCCCCGCCGAGATATCTGTGCTCCTCAAATTCTGCCCTCTTGAGCATCCCTGATTATAATCGCTCAACCATCGGTGGCCGTGCCTTCAGCTGTCCTCGGCCCTAAGCTCTGGAACGCCCTCCCTAAACCTCTCCACCTCACTACCTCTCTTTCCTCCTTCAAGACGCTCTTTAAAACCTACCTCTCATCTGCTCTAATTTCTTATGTGGCTCGGTGTCAATTTTTTTGTCTTATGACTTTCCCGTGAAGCGCCTTGGGACGTTTTACTACGTTAAAGGCGCCATATAATTACAAATTGTTGTTGTTCTTTAATGGCCTCATGCTCAAATTTCCTTTAAGATCATTGTCATGCGATGAATAAAACTCTCTCCTGGGCCAGCTGTCCAACACATTGTGTGTCAATGCGATGTGGTTTAGATATTGCAGCAAGTAGTCTCACATTGTGGCAAAGTCAAAGTCTGGTGGGTCATAGAAACTGGCCCAATTGAATACAGTTAGTGTAATTGCCCCTTGATAAATCCTTGATAGCTTTTTATTAGCGATGTTGGTTGAGGGATAAATATTGGCCAGGACACCATGGCAGCACTTTAACAGCTGCCAGCAGCCCTTTGATGCCTGTCATTCTGGCCCCAATGCACATGGCAATCCCAGTGTAACAGACACCCCAACTGATGGACAAAGAAATGGTGGTGTTTTTAAGGGCAGCCAATAACCCTTCAGTAGCTGCTGGCACCTGACATCCGTACAGTTTGGGGTACAGCAACCATTTTATATGAACTGGCCTTCGAAGGCTAAAGAAGTGAAGCTGAGAAATGAATGGCAGCTCTCTGGAAAGGAGAGGACCACGAAAATACTTAAATGAGCTGACCTCACATTATTGGGTGAGGTCAGCTCAGTGAGGGCAGAGATGCTCGCAGTACCTGAGGAGCAGACCTAAAGAAAGAAAACATTTGCATTTATATAGTGCCAGTCATAACCTCAGGATGTCCCAAAGCACTTTACAGCCATTGAAGTACTTTTTCCAAGTGTAATCTCTGTTGTAATGTAGGAAATACAGATACCAATTTTCGCATAGCAAGGTCCACAAACAGCAATGTGATAATGACCAGATAATCTGTTTTAATGCTGTTGGTTGAGGGATAAATATTGGCCAGGACACCAGGAGAACTCCCCTGCTCTTCTTTGAAATAGTGCCGTGGGATCTTTTACATTCACCTGAGAGAGCCGGGGGCCTCGGTTTAATGTCTCATCCAAAAGGCGGCACCTCCGACAGTGTAGCACTCCCTCAGCACTGCACTGGAGTATCAGCCTAGATTTTGTGGTCAAGTCTCTGGAGTGGAACTTGAATCCCCAACCTGCTGACCCATAGGTGAGACTGCTACCACTTAGCCACGGCTGACACCAGATGCCCGCAGTGCCTGTGGAGTAGCCCTCTTGGTGATGCTGTGCATGGATCGCATTATCCGCATCATGATTTAGAGTGGCTCCACAAAAGAGTTACTGTTCCAGGGATTTTGTGCAGGTGCCAGGCAATTAGGGGTTTTAAGGCAGATTAATTTGCCACTCTGGGAAGCATGGCCTCTTGTGGCTTCGCAGCCAGGCTTCTTCAGAATATCAGCGAGACAGAAATAACTGTTGTACGGTCAATTTGTGACTAAAATGTTAAGGCCTAGATGACCTTATGACATAGAAAAACATTTTAAAATGTGATCATTTTATGAGTCCCTTCACACAGTGGACATGCAAGTAGCAGATGAATGGCCTCCTCTCACCTTACAAATTCTTTCATTTTTCAAACAGACAGGTCAGTCTGGTTCTTTATTATTCACTGACGACCAGAGTCCCTATCCACCACAGAGGTTACATTTCTGCACTTTTCTAGATAGAACAGCTCTTGAATTATAAAATCCATGTACTCCTACTGACCTCTTCAATCAATGTATAAAAACAATGTGGAAATCAATTATGACAAAGAGGGCAGTGTAAAAGAATTAAAGCATTATATCGGTGAATTATATCGGTGTGTGTACAATTACAAATAGTTGCTGTTGATTGAAAGCTGCAATTCAAGCCACGATTCAGTTAATGTTCACAAACTGCTCTTGTGGTTTGGGACATCATCAGGAACTACTGATTGAATTACAGCTTTTCAAAGTCCAGTTTTCTCAAATGAAAATTCAAACAGATTTTTTTTACCAGAATTTTGTGTTTCCTGGAAAAAATAAGGTGACTAGAAATTGCTTTAGAACAAAACAATAGCTGTGTGCTTGTTCAGAATAAATGGTACCCTAGTAAGGGTCAGTTAATAAAGCTGTCAAAGGCAGTATTTGTGTTAAGATACGTAGATTCATTATCCCTCCATTCAATCTATTAATTTATTGTATTAAAGTCATTCCTTTAGTCAGTTTTCACTCCTGTTACTTGTAAAGAAAAAAGCAAGACTTGCATTTGTTAGCGCCTTTCACAACCTCAGGACGTCCCAAAGCGTTTTACAGTCAATGAACTATTTTTGAATTATAGTCACTGTTGTAGTGTTGGAAATGAGGCAGCCAATTTGCTCAACAGCAAGGTCCCACAAATAGCAATGTGATAATGACCAAATAATCTGTTTTAGTGATGTTGGTTGAGGGATAAATATTGGCCAGAACACCAGCGAGAACTCCCCTTCTCTTCGAAAAGAGTCTGCTGAGAGGGCAGACAGGGCCTCGGTTTAATGTCTCATCCAAAAGACAGCACCCTCAGCACTGGAGTATCAGCCTGGATTTTGTGTACGTCTACTCCTTCTGGCCTCACAACGGAATGGTTTTCCTTACCTTGGAGGGCCTCTCTGTCTGCAGACAAGATTCAGCACGATCACCACAAGGACTATAGCGGTTCAAGGACACGGCCCACCACCACCTTCTCAGGGCAACTAGGGATTGGGAATAAATGCAGCCTTGCCAGAAACATCCACATCCCAACAACAAATTTTGAAAAAAGCCACATTTTAAAGATGTCCAGGTGGTAATCTTGCTTTTCAATTTGCACTGGGCCACGTAGCGCTGCCACATGGAAGGACTCCTCCCCTCATTAAAGGGGAGGGCCCCAGCCCACAATTCTGCAGGGCCCTACCTGGACCGCTGGGGAGCGGGGTGCCATGCCAACAGCCCGGCACTCAAGAGGAATCCTGGGCTGCCAGATCGCAGCACGGACCCCACGTTGAAAGAGGCAACAGGCTGCGACAAGTAAGTCGGGCGTTTTTTTTTGGTTTTTTTCTTTCCCCCCCCCCCCCCAGTCCACCACCTCCCCTTACTTACCGACCCACGAGCCTCCTGCCGCTCTGTTCCCGCCCCCTGAATCAGTCGCTGTCATTGCCCAGCGCAGATTCAGGGGGCGCGGGCCAATTTTGCAGGCGGGGGTAAAAACGGGGCGCTGCACACGGTGATGACGTCGTCATCGCCTGCGCAGCAGAGTGGGGCGCTACCGGTTACTTCCACCGCTAAATTTAATGGGAGTCGATAGCGGCGCTGTGCCCGGGTGAAAAGTCGTTTGCGCCCTGTTAGCGCCCCCGGGGGCAACGAGAGGCGCAAATGCACCGAATTTCTAGCCCTTGTACTCGAAGCGGATCTATTATACACAGGAGCATTACTTCCCATTAAGATCTCACTTCTAGCAGAGCTGTTGAATTATATGTAGTGCAGATGTATATGTGGTGTCGATGGGTGCTGCTTTGCTTCCTACGATCCCACTTGCACTCAGCTGCAGGGTATTAAGAGATTATGTACTCAAGTCTCTGGAGTGGGACTTAAACCCATACCTTTCTGACTCAGAGGTGAGAGTGCTGCCCACTGAGCCATGGCTGACATGCTAGAGATCAGCCATGAGCTAATTGAATGGTGGAACAGGCTCTAGGGGCTGAATGGCCTACTCCTGTTCCTAAATAGATCAGCTGAATTTTCCTGCACTCTGGTGGCCCTCAGTCCTCACACATTAAGGAAAATTGACAGAAACACTCAATCGTAAAATGCGGCGGCGCAGAAACAGCGATGATTTAAGTATCCCTAATATGAGGGGGAAAAAGAAACAACTAATGAGAGACATGGGACAGATTAAGTCAAGTGACGATATTAAATTAAAAAAAAATTGTCTACAAGCAACAGATCTGCTTCCATGCTCCAATTACTGCCACCAGCAGTGTTTGTTTTAATAGAGACATTTACACCTAACTACCAGTTGGCAGGTGTTAACACTCCAGCATTCAGTATTACCACATGCTGAGGATTCTGGGATGCCTGCCAAGGTCTATGGCCTGCGTCGTGATGCAGTTGCTCAACAATGAAGCTGGGCAGTTACAAGCTTCTGATCCTGAAAGTATTTTAGCCATGGCCCCTCCACATTCTCTCCCACACTGTTACATGATTGTTTTCAATACATATATATCTATAATGAAGATTCCTTTTGTATGAATTCTAAAATATCTCATTTGGTGAGCGATGTTGTACCTCATGCGAGTAACCTTCAAAACAATTTGAACTGCAGATAATCGCCAGCGTGACCAAGACAGCTCTGTCAGGGACATGCGATCGCACGGTGACTATATTTAACTGTGGTAAAGATGCTCCACCAAACGTTTACCAGAGCATAAACGGAACTATCTCACAACAACAAAAAAAAAGAATGTGTGCCTTCCACGGAATACTAAACTCGTGATTAGAATGAAGCACTTGTGGGCTGCAATATAGTTTTAATAAATTGGTGACTAATCAAATATTTGCAGTCTTTATTTTTTTCCCCCCTGCTGAAATGCAAGCTCCTGTGACCGGCATCATTAAATCACAGCCGGGCATGAAGATTAATCTGGGATCATCGCGGCTCAATGCAAAAATAAACCCAGCAACAAGAATCTGTGAAGTTAAAACAGAAACAAAATAAAATAACAGTGGGGTCGATCTTGACTTTGCACGATAGTGTAAAGCGAGTGATAGCAAGTTGGCAGGATTTTGATTTCCATTGAAGTCAATGAAGTCAAGATCTACCCCAGTATGTTTAAATGGGATCGCAGTCTGTATCACTGTGGATCATTTTAACTCTGGCCGATGGTGTAAAATGGACAATGTCTAATTGTCCGTCTATTATACACAACACCCGATTTGAAGTCAATGGAAGGGAAAATCAAGCGTGGAACCCACCAGGGGTTTTCTACAACACCGTGTCCCAACTGGGTCTGAGGTGTGGGAACTCCCAGCTCTGGCAGTCACCAACCTCTGGCCCGTCATTTGTCCTATAAAGGGTGGATCGACTCTCCGCCTGCAATCCATGGAAGAAACTTCTGAAGACAGCAAAACCCAATGTACCGATTTTAACCTAGCCCGCCCAATGGAGCGTAAAATCGGGCGGGCTACAAACCAGACGTTTGACCCAAACCCGCCTCGTTCTCACCAGGCAGCTTAGCTGAAAATCGGGGTTCGAGCTTTCCTGGGAATTCCACGGGTCTCCCGCCTGAGTTGCAGTGTAAGACCAGGGGACGACTGAGGAATATCAGGGCTTATGTATCTGACTCCTCACTGAGGCATCTTTCAACAACAACAACAACAACAACTTACATTTATATTGGCCCAGAAATTGATCTCGCTCTGTTCCCGCGTGGGTAAGCCTTCCCCGCGATGTCTCACCTCGCTTGTGCTTTTTCAGATCCAGCTCGCACGAACTTGATGTTCCAGACATCAGCTGTGCTGGGCTTGCGTATCCCAGCGGCGTAGTGAATTCGTGCGAGCTGTGGGATCACGTGACTCAGTTAGAGCCAATGGCAGCACACCATCTTCCATTCATAAGTCTCACAGCATAGCTGTGAAATCTATGAATCTTACACCCCCCCAAAATAACAGCTAAACCTCAATTAAATTTAAAAAAAACCCATCACATTAATAAAATAAGTATAGTTAATTAAATTAACCATTTTAAATAAAAAATTAAATTTTTGAAAAAATTTAAAATCTTTTAAAAAGTTTTAAAAATAAACTTACCTGTCTTTAAAGTCTCTAAAAAAGATATACCTGTAAAAAAAAATTCAAAAAAATACTTAATTCACTACTTACCTTCTTAAAAGCGGGTCTTACTCCTTTTTACATTTCCAAAATCTTCCCTACTTACCTGCGCGTCCAAAGCATGAAGTGCACAGCGTGCGCGCAGCCTGTAGCGCGCACGCGATGCACCGAGGACCCGCCCCCTTTTCTGAAGAGCAATTGCCGGTTTTCAGCGCATGCGCAGGGCATGCAGAAAACCGGCAATTGGAGTGGGAATACGCGAGAGTACGCAGTGCGTACTCTCGCGTCCCGGGATCAATTTTCGGCCCATTGTGTCATTAACGTAGTAAAACATCCCAAGACGCTTCACAAAAGCATGATCAGACAAAAAATTGACACCGAGCCAAACAAGGAGACATTAGGAGAGGTGACCAAAAGCTTGGTCAAAGAGGTAGATTTTAAGGAGCATCTTAAAGGAGGAAAGAGGGGCGGAGAGGTTTAGGGAGGGAATTCGAGTGTAGGGTCTAGATGGCTAAAGGCATTCCTTCCAATAGTGGGGCGAAGGGAATGGGGGATGCACAAGAGGCCACAGCTGAATAAATTCAGAGTTTTTGGAGGGTTGTCGGGCTGGAGGAGGTTACAGAGATAGGGAAGGGTGAAGCCATGGAGGGATTGGAACAGAAGGATGAGATTTTTAAAATAAAGGCGTTGGTGGACCAGGCTAATTAAGATCAATCTGTTTCCATTAACATTAAATAAGTGAAATCTGATGTAGGGCAACCGAGAGCAAAGCTCCTTACGGGCTGCCAAAAACTCCCATAGTTACATACCATGAAAAACAATCTCAAACGGCTCCCACACAAGCACGTAACTGAGCAACTTGAGCACAAAGCGGCCGGTTGCAGGATTATCTTGAGAAATAAAAGAGATGTTTGATGTCAGTTAGTTATTCTGGTTGCCATGCTCTATGCAGGTGCCGAAATATCCCAGGTTAAGTTGCCACCTTTGTTTAAAAAAGTGGCAGACCTTGGCAATAAGCCACAAAATATTGAATAGACTCAAGTAAAGGGCTGATCAGTTTACCATAACAATTTGGACAATTAACAATGAAGCTGGATGATCAGAGGGAGACTTTAGCACATATAGATAGCAATTAACAATGCTTAGTGATATTATACATCAAACAACAGTTTCTATAGCGACCCACAATCTAGGCTGCAGTCTTAACACCAATCCTAGGACCTCAGACAGCATATCTCCCTTTGCTTCTGTAGGTAAAGAATCAGCAGCATCCAATGGCATGTCAACAGCTCTCAAACCCTGGTTTCAGCAGGTAGCATTTTGCCCAATAAATGATTAATTTTGGAGCAGCCATTTTGCCCTGAGGTCGATTTTTAAAATATTAATTCTCGGGATGTGGGCATTGCTGGCAAGGCTGGCACCCCTAGTTGGCCTGAGAAGGCGGCAGTGGGCCGCCTTCTTGAACTGAGAAGTCGCACAACACCAGGTTATAGTCCAACAGATTTATTTAATTTTACTGCCGATTCTTGAACTGAAGCAGTCTGATACAACTGGCAGCAGTTAGGAAGGAACTACGTTGGTGTGGGACTAGAGTCACATACAGGCCAGACTGGATAAGGACGGCAGGGTTGCCTTCCCTAAAGAACATTGGTGAACCAGTTGGATTTTTCGGACAATCCGACAGCTTCATGGTCACTTTTATTGATACCAGGTTTTTAGTTCCAGATTTTGTAAAGTGAATTAAAATTCTCAAACTGCCAGGGTGGGATTCTGATCTCACATTCTACTGTTAGTCTAAACCTCGGGATCACTAGTCCAGTAACATAACCACTACACTATTGTACACATTGTCATTAGGAAACTGCCAGTGTGGCCCCACAGTCATTAGGAATTATAGCTCGGCAATATGCTCGCATCACGCAGGCATACTTCGTACTGGCATCAGAGGAGGCGGAACTGGCCTGGATTAGTGCAGCTCCAACAACACTCAAGAAGCTCGACACCATACAGGACAAAGCAGCCCGCTTGATTGGCACCCCATCCACCACCTTAAACATTCACTCCCTCCACCACTGGCGTACCATCTACAAGATGCACTGCAGCAACTCCCAAACCCGCGACCTCTTCCACCTAGAAGGACAAGGGCAGCAGGCGCATGGGAACACCACCACCTCCAAGTTCCCCTCCAAGTCACACACCATCCTGACTTAGAAGTATATCGTCGATCCTTCATCGTCGCTAGGTCAAAATCCTGGAACTCCCTACCTAACAGCACTGTGGGAGTACCATCACCACATGGACTGCAGCGGTTCAAGAAGGCAGCTCACCACCACCTTCTCAAGGGCAATTAGGGATGGCAATAAATGCTGGCTTTGCCAGCGATGCCCACATCCCATAAACAAATAAAAAAAAACTGGTGGGATTTCTGGCAGATGGCACCATCCTGTCAATCTCACCTCCTCATCTGATGTTGGCATTGATTGGGGGGGGTGGGGGAGGATGTTAGGAACATAAGAACATAGGAACAGGAGTAGGCCATTCAGCCCCTTGAGCCTGTTCTGCCACTCAATTAGATCATGGCTAATTTATATCTTCACTCCATGTACCCACCTTGGTTCTGTATCCCTTCATACCCTTACCTACAAAAATCTATCAATTTCAGTTTAGAATTTTTCAAATGATCTAGCCTTAACAGCTTTTGGGGGAGAAGAGAGTTCCACATTTCCATTACACTTTGTGTGAAGAAGTGCTTCCTGACCTCACCCCTGAGTGGCCTAGCTCTAATTTTAAGGTTATGCCCCCTTGTTCCGGACTCCCCCACCAGAGGAAACAGTTTCTCTCTATCTACCCTATCAACTCCTTTAATCATCTTAAACATCTCAATTAGATCACAGTGGATGCAAGATCAGCCACCCCCTCCTCCATCGGAACATTTTGTTAAAAGAGAGGTAGAAACCCATCGCAAAGTCAGACCTGCCCCGCTGCGGCAGCAGACAACCAGGTCCTGCGATTTTGGGAACCTTTGGATTTTAAAGTGACAGGTCACGATTTGACTTTTGGGACATTGGATTCAATTTTAAAAGTACAACTGGATCTCCTACGACATTACTCAAAGTGGGCCAGAGGATGTTGTGCTGTGTAACACACAATGGGGTAGAAATTGGTATGTGTTGCATCCGTTTTTCACGTGTACAGCTGGCGCAAAGCGTACCAATTTAGCAGTGGGGCGGCCTGTACCCAATCATCATAGGCGTTGGTTCCACTGCTAACTACGTGCGGACACCTAAGACAAGTATTAGGCCCCTTAAATATGTAATTGTAGGCCTAAAGCCTGTTAAAGGACACCTTTTCAATATTTGTCAGCATTGAGCGGGGAAGGCGTCTTGGCAGCCAATGTAAGGTAACATTTTTTGTAAAAAAAAACACTCTTCCTGTGGAGCTAGGGACTCCACAGGAGTAGAGATTGCCCACCCACACCTCTCACCCTGTAGCCTGCTCCAATCTCCCCTCCCAGGACTTGCTACTGGCGAGGAAGGCAGCCCGAACATTGATGCCTTTGAAGCACAACCAGCCTGAACAGAATATGTTGACGAGGCCATCGAGCCTCAGGCCTCTCGGTTCTGGCGCATACACGGACACAGACTACTTTCTGCGCCAATGTGTTATTATAGTAACTGATTTACAATGACTGAATGGGCAGGATTCACCTCTTTGGGGCAGAGCTCCTGTGGGCCCGGATTTCTTTGCATCCATCCCAATCTGCCAATCCCATTTTCCTGGGTCAGGGATGCTATGCACAGTAGGTTCCTGGTGTGATTCCTGCCACCAAGAGGAAACTTGCCAGTGTGAAGAGGAGAATCGTGACGGTGCTGCAGTGGAGATGGTGCTGCAGAACCAGAAGAGGGCGAGGGACCTTCAAGGGACAGAATAACCCCGAAGGTTTGAAGCTCCCACAGAAAGCCTCGGGTGCTACTAGGCCCTTTCCCTCGGTCTCTTGTCCTCAGGTCATTTACTGCCACTTCCTGCATCATCCCCTTCCCTATATCGGGCTCCGGGAAGCAGCAGTAAGTGGGATAGGTGCCAGGAAATGTGGCAGGAGGGGAAAGAGCAGTGGTCCTGACAGTAGCAGCAGGAGGGAAATCCAGGTCAAGGCAGTGACATGTCAGTAGGCCTTATAGCCAGAACTTTATCTCATTTTCTGCCAATATCTGGCCTGATTTCAGGTGGCATCGGATGGGAGGATCAGACTAATGGGTCAAATTCCATTTTTATTACATGGGATTTCTTACTGCTGCTTTGGGAAATTTTACAATTCTGTTCATTTTTCCACGGTGTTCTATGTTCCTTTACGAGTGTATTTAATTTTTATCTCGTATCTTCTTCATAACTCTGGACACACAGCAGGAAGGGAGGTGATTGGAGGTACGTATGTGGAGGGAAAAGATTGTAGTGTTTAGCAACAATTGTGACAGGAGTTGGTTGCTGGGCCTTAGTAGCACTGGGAAGCGGTTTTGTTGTGTGAAAGCGCTGTGGATAGTGGAATCTGGGGTTTGGGCAACACCGGGTGATTCCTGGGATCCAGTAGTAATTGGAGTGTACCAGGGTTTGACACAGTGGGCAGAGGTGGGCCCATGGTGAGACAGCGTCGTGTGGGGGTAAGGGGGAGGTGCTACAGTCTAGGAGCATTGATGGATGGTTCTGGGATCTGTCAGCAATGGGAGGCCAAAGGTATTAGGATGTGGCAGAATTGGGGAAGGTGCTGGGATCTGGGGCATTAAGGGAGTTTCCTAGCATATGATAGAACTGTGGTTGATTCCTGAGGTCTCATAGCACAGGGAAGGGGGGCCGGGGAGGGGGGCCGGGGGGAGATGGAGTATAGTAGCACTGGGAAGTGGTGTCATTATCTGGGCGCACTGGGGATTCAAGTTGCACTCAAAAATCTCTCTCTCTCTCTCGTTCTCGCTCCAGCACAGATGTCACTAATTAGAATATTTACATTGCTGATGATTAACAAAGCACAGCTGATTATAATCAAAGCCTGAGAAGTCCTGCTGGGCAAGAAGGTGTAAAATCTCAGTGAGAGTGAGCTGGAGGCCCTCCTGCAGGAGGTGAGGGATGGCCTGCTTGGGGCACAGCGCAGGGGGGGCATACAGAACAGTGGAGGGAGGTGGCATTGGCATTAATCGCCACTTCCACCCCACCCAAGATAGCTTTGCAATCCAACAACTTGCATTTATATAGCACCTTTAACATAGTAAAACATCCGAAGTCTCTTCACAGAAGCGTCATCAGACAAAAACATTGACACAGATCCAAAGAAGGAACCGTTAGAACAAGTGGCCAAAAGCTTGGTCAAAGAAGTAAGTTTTAAGGTGTGTCGTAAAGGAGGAGAGAGAGGTAGAGAGGCGGAGAGGTTTAGGGAGGGAATTCCAGAGCTTGGGGCCGAGGCAGCTGAAGGCATGGCCACCAATGGTGCACAAGAGGCCAGAATTGGAGGAATGCAGAGTTCCCGGAGGTTGGAAGGGCTAGAAAGAAGTTCGATGACCTCCTGTCAGTGGGCAAGCTAAGAAAGTCCTTAATATAATCACTGTTTTAATGTAGGGAAACACAGCAAAGTCCCACAAATTAGATAAATGTCATGATGATCTGTTTCAATGATATTGGTTGAGGGATAAATGTTAGCCAGGATCAGGAGAACCCCACTGCTCCTCTTCAAAGAGTGCCATGGCACCTTGTACATCCACCTGAGAAGGCCTCAGTTTAACGTCTCATCTGAAAATTGACACAGCTCGTTAAGGTAGGAAGTAAATATTTACAAATTGGTAAAGTTTGTGTTTTGGTTTGTTTGGGTTTTTGCAACACTTTTGAAGTGTAACGATATATGAACAACAGGATCTGTGTGTTTTGATGGGAACCCAGAATATTGTGGGCATGAAAGATTCTCAGGGTTAGACTGGAGGACAATGTTCACAGGACTGTTAGTGGAGTGTGGAGAGCTGGTTCTCGGGAGGTGTCCAGAATCACATGGTTATGAATGGCCCTGAATTTCCATGCCATCTTTGACCTGCTTTCATCCAAAACTCTGCTGCTGTATCTTAACTTGCACCAAGTCCCATTCACACATTACCCTTGTGCTCGCTGACCTACATTGGCCCCCATTCCGGCAACACCTCAAATTTAAAATTCTCATCTTTGTGTTCAAATTCCTCCATGGCTTCGCTCCCTCCCTATCTCTAGAACCTCCTCCAGCCCTACAACCCTCCGAGATCTCTGCACTCTTCCAATTCTGGCCTCTTGCGCATCCCCGATTTCCATTGCCCCACCATTGGTGGCCATGCCTTCAGCTGCCTAGGCCCTAAGTTCTGGAATTCCCTCCCTAAATCTCTGCCTCTCTACCTCTTTCTCCTCCGCTCTACCTCTTTCTCCTCCTTTAAGACACTCCTTAAAACCTACCTCATTGATTAAGTTTTTGGTCAAATATCTTTTTATGTGGCTCGGTGTCAAATTTTGATTGATAACCCACCTGTGAAGCACATTGGGTTGTTTTACTATGTTAAAGGTGCTTTATAAATGCAAGTTGTTGATGGTGTTGCTTTTAGTGTAAAGTCCAGGTAAGTATTTTTCATGGCCGGCAAATTTAAGCGAAACAGCTTCTGTTGGTTTCTTGTCTTCAAAATTGACCTCCCGAATCGGCAGTATTTTTTGAGCCCTTCCCACAGTCCACCTGCCCAGTAACCTAATTAGCATATATTGCAATGACAGCCACTCGTGCTGCGGCCCGAATTTCCTGGGTTTGTGTTTGCAATGCACGAGGGGTAAGTTGGAAAGAGAATAAGGCACACGTGTTGCCGGTTATCAGAGACCGGCAAAAGTAAGGAGTTGGAGCCTGGAAACAGCTGAGGATTTGAGTAGCGATTACTGCAGCTGGAACAACTTTTGGAGCAATTTGTCTGGTGTTCAGCCTGCTTGGACTTGGATTTGCTTCTGTGGGAGCGTGAAACTAGCAGGAGATTTTAAACTCCCCCCACCCACAGTGCAGGTTTCTCAGGAGGAAATATAGCTTTCCCTGTGAGCATAATCTTCTTGGGTTATGGAGTACGGGATTCTTTAGTTGGGTGCGAGGATCTGGGAGGACCGGGAGGGGGTAATGGGATCGATTTTGACTTTTGGGCGACCGACAGGCGGCACTGTCTTCAGTTGAATTTGGCAGGCGAACTGCAGGGTATCAAATAGGATCCCCAGTGAAGCTCCCCGGATTGAGGCCTCAAGATCACCCAGCGAGGTAAGTTGGGTCACGATCGCGGAGGGTGGGGAGTCCCGGAGTGGCAGAACTGCCAAGATTATTTTTGTGGTCTCAGAGAGGCCCTCCCTGCTTCCTCCGGGGCACACAAAAATAATTCGACACTTACCTTTAGAGATCTTCTTCAGTTCCATTGCCCGTGGAACTGATTGGGAGCCTGTAAAATGTAGACTTCGACCAGATCCTGAAATTGCAATTGGGGTTTTATTTACATCATAGGATCCCGATTTTCATATTAAAAGGGGCCTATCACCGAAAACAAGCGAGCACTTTGGACACCCGATGGTAGGCCCCTTTCTAAATCGAGCCAGCCACATCGCTGGTGTTAACGGGGCGATAAAGCTACCGACCCCAATTTGAGGCCGTTACCACCAGCATGCAGTGAAAATCAACCCCAATGGATTGTGGGAGCACCAGCAGAGATGGCTGTGTTTGGGACCACTGAGAAAGGGGTATGAAAGCTTGCTAGAAATGGGAGAGAGGTCCTGGAATATGAAAGCATTGGCAGTGAATTGTTGGGTGTGGCAGTGCTAAAGGGGTGGAGCTGGGATGTGGCAGCACCAGGATGACAGTAGCAGGGTGTGGGAGCATTGATTAGGGGAATTGCTGAGAGGGCTGGTGTGGGGTGCCACCAACAAAAGATGGCCTGCTGCGGGGTGGGGGGGGCGGGGGGGAGCAGGGTGCGGTGAAAGTGGCGAGAGGCAGCAGAAGGGAGCAGGGAAGTGGGTAAGGTATTCGGGATATTCAGATTGAGGGGGAAAGGTCCAGTCTTGGATGTGGTCATGATGCGGAGATGCCGGTGTTGGACTGGGGTGGACAAAAATGAGAAGTCGCACAACACCAGGTTATAGTCCAACAGTTTTATTTGAAATCACAAGCTTTCGGAGCTATCGATCGCCCCTTCCTCAGGTGAAGTAAAGAGATACAGAATCGCCTATAAACATATATGCTTTGGCGATTCTGTATCTCTTTACTTCACCTGAGGAAGGGGCGATCGATAGCTCCGAAAGCTTGTGATTTCAAATAAAACTGTTGGACTATAACCTGGTGTTGTGCGACTTCTCATTTCAGTCTTGGATGGGCAGAGGAAATTTCTTAGAAACCTATAAGGCAAGCTTGAAGGACTCAACCAGAGGTGAGCATAATATATACATAAGCATGTGGAAAATAGTGTGACAAAAAGCATGACAAAAGTAGGCATAACATAAAAGTGTGACAGAAAGTGCTTATATACACAAGTCTTTTAATACATTACTAGCAGATCTCCTGTGGTGTTGGTGAAGAAGGGAATATGCTGCTTCAGAACAATAGGGGTGTTAGCAACAAAGTGTGGCAGGAAACGTGTTAGAGAAAGTAGGTGTGACGCATAGTGGAAGAAAAGAAAAAGGAAAGACTTGCATTTATATAGCGTCTTTCATGACCTCAGGACATCCCAAAACACTTTAAAGCCAATGAAGTACATTTTTTGAAGTGTAGCCACTGTTTTAAAATAGGAAAGGCGGCAGCCAATTTGCGCATAGCAAGCTCCCACATACAGTAATGCGATAATGGCCAGGCAATCTATTTTTAGGTGTTGGTTGAGGATAAATATTGGCCATGACACTGGGGAGAACTCCCCTGCTCATTACGCATGAGTTATACCGTGATATACGCCTCTGCCAACTCTTTTCTTCTCCTTCCTGTAGGTGGC
Organism: Squalus acanthias; assembly: GCA_030390025.1. Classification (NCBI taxonomy): domain Eukaryota; kingdom Metazoa; phylum Chordata; class Chondrichthyes; order Squaliformes; family Squalidae; genus Squalus; species Squalus acanthias. The sequence goes on from CM059428.1 coordinate 39,135,131, forward strand.
TCCGCTAAGAAGTAAATATTTTAGCAACTGATTCATGGTCTGAGGGAATTCATCCTGTTGTAAAACAAACTAGCATCTGCTACCATTCTTTGGGGAGCTGGTAATACATCACAGCAACACAGAGCACAGCAGATGGTCCATAAATTGGGTTAAAACCTGATCAATTTAAAGATTTATTGGGCCATGTTTTCAAAGCCAATAATTACTTTTTTTGTTTATGCATGGTTATCAAGGCAAGGTGTTATTACCTGAAAATATTAGTGTCAACATTAAGCATTCCCAGATTGGGTGTCCTACAAACAAGGATTGCTCTAAATTATCTACCAAATAAGCTTCAGTCCTAAATCCTGAAAAACTCCTCGGCTGACACTCCAGTGCAGTACTGAGGGAGTGCTGCACTGTCGGAGGTGCAGTTGTTCAGAAGAGACGTTAAACCAAGGCCCTGTCTGCCCCCTCAGGTGGATGTAAAAGATCACGTGGCACTATTTCGAAGAAGAGCAGGGGGAGTTCTCCCCATTATCCTGGCCAATATTTATCCTTCAACCACATCACTAAAAACAGGTTATCTGGTCATTTATTTCATTGCTGTTTGTGGGACCTTAGTGTATGCAAATTGACTGCTGCGTTTCCTACATTACAACAGTGACTACACTTCAAAACATACTTCATTGGTTGTAAAGTCTTTCTTTCTCTTTTCTTTCTTTCTCCCATTTTAACATTTCTGTCAGCTAACAGTATCTGTGGAGTAAGATGTATAGTTGGCAGACTGGAGTTTCACTACTAAAAGCTATGAGTTGCACTGTGTGAATCCTGGGGGGTGTGGGGTTAGCTTTTAATGTAATGAGAGAGAAGGGGCAGCAGTATCCGCTTTCTCCAAAGATTAAAAAATATTGAAAAATGTAAAAGGTCCCAGGAAACCACCTGGGCAAATTAAAAATACGGCTTCACCCCGGGCTGAAGTTATACCGCACCTGGTGCAAACTCAGAAGTAGTGTGAGACTAACTCCTGGAGGGATTCTTACACCACTCGGCTTTAGTGTGTTTGGGAGTCAGATCGGGACAGCAAAACATTGTCTGAACCTAGTGAGATATCTGGTTTTAATAAAGATATTGTACAAATTCATTCAGGAGCGGAGGATACAATGAAAAGAAAAACATACTCTGCATTTATTTCTATTACCGACTTCATTTTAATTGCTGTTCCAATGAAATTAAAATATTGAAAAAAAGCACCTGGTTGGAAAATGACTATCACAGTCTGGACATCATTCTAAGTAATGCAACAGTTGTAAGTTAAACAGGGGCACAGCAAAAAAGGAATGGATATTATAGGGTAAATGTTGCTAGGCCCCATTCATGCTCTCTCACGCTTTGCTCAGTGGCATCGGAGATTGGAAGTGGGAACTGAACTGAGGCTCTCCACTGGGAACCAGGCTTTGCAAAATTAAGCCTGATATCTTAAGCAGCGATGAATGTAGATTCATTCGAGTTTAACAGGCTTTGCTGTTAATATAGCATAGTGGGTGAAAAAACCCTTCCATCCTGCATGAAAATACCTAAATTCACAGTGGCCCTGAAAATCCTCTGTCTCACTACACCAACAGGTGCTGCTGGTCTCCGCTCTTGACCCCACCAGAGTATCTGGGGTCAGGCAGGGTCAGTATGGGTGCATCTTGGAGGGGATCGCAGAAAATGTAGCAGCCTGGAGGCCATTTCATAAACCTGGTTGCAAAGTTTCTTTTTGATGTTGCCAATCGTCCCCCACTTTATAAGCAAATCTTTATGACTGAGTGTTCTGGGGGTTCCCAGTTGTGCCCTACTTCTGCCCCTAAACTGACCTGTATGCCAGGTTCTTCCTAGCACCCAGATCACTGGGCAGACAGGAGGAGCAAATTCCATTGGGAGAAAGCCCTCTCCCGCCAGCTCCGCCTCCTTTAGCATCATAGGCCACTTTTGGAGCAGGGGGCCCACCCCATCAGATACTGGCAGTGGCGCCTTCTTGTGCAGGGACCCAGCATTTCCAGGCCCCACTGCCTTTCCACCCCCACCCTACCAGGCCTCTTCAGCCTGACCTTACTTGCCCCACAACCCTGTCATTACACCAGGGGCCCTGGGTAAATTCAGAGCCAATATTTTACAATGCCCAAATATTTTACAAAGAACAAGTGAAGCCAGGGGAGGATGGAGATTCTAAAACTATTTAATGAAAGCAAATGAGTCTGTAAATTACTGCTGGAGATGTCATCAATAAAATGAATAAAAATACATACTTTGAATTTACATTAAATTGCTTGTATCAAATTCATCCGCTCTATTTTAGCTGAGAAAAAATTGATACGAACATGTTAAGTGTTCAGATTGGTAATTTCTAGTCTATAAACTTTTTAATTGTTGCCTAGTGATGTATGCATATGCAACATGGAAATAGCCTCCTGAGATTGGCAAATTAGTGCCATTTTGTACAGAATGGCAAGATAAAATAAAATGCAGGGAAGCTCATTTTAATGCAGTGGAACCCATTTAGTTGCTACTTTGCTGCATTGAAAATTGCTGGAGCTGAAGGATGGGTCTGGAATGAACATGCATGGGTATGTGTTGTTTAGGAAAGGTAAAGAAGAACAAAGAAGACTTGTATTTATATTGTGACTTTCACGACCTCAGGACATCCCAAAGTGCTTAACCCGCCCTCAGTACTGCACTGGGAGTGTCAGTCTGGATTATGTGCTCATGTTTCTGGAGCGGGACTTGAACCCACAGCCTTCTGACTCAAAGGCAGCAGTGCTACTGGTACTAAGGGAAGGAGAGACCATCTTTGTTAAGAAAGAAATAACTCTTGAGTTGGGGGGAATATTACAAGTGGAGGAAATAGTGCAGATATACTGGGGTTGAATTTCCGCCAGGATTCTCCCGCTCGTTTGCTGTAACTAGGACCGAAGATCTAGATAAATGATGTAAAGGCTGTTTATGCCAATCTTCCAGGGTTTTTGTGGATCTCTGGGCAGAGGGGGAACCCCATGAAAATTGAACCCTACAATCTCCAACTAAGATTAGCAGAATCACCAGAATACTACAAGGTCTGTGTTACATCACTGAACCAAAGGAGGGTCGAAGACCTCAGCTGGCCAATCAAATCATAAGTCAGCCAATGAAGGAAGGTCATAGTGACAGGAGAGTTCAGTTAACTACTTACACAGCGGATGAATGAAGTAGCAGGTGCAATAAAATAGAGACCCCCCGCCACCTCCCACTGAAGCAATTATTGAGACATTCAATGGCTTCTTAACTCAAAATGTAGGAATGAGTATGAGAGGAGACAATGGGGGAGAAATCAGTATCGCCCCATTTGGGGCGCAATTATCGGCCGGGTGCAAAGATTAGCGCCTGGCGCTAATTATCGCCTCCGGCTGCAAACTTGGCTTTTATCGCCCCTGGAGGTGATTGGAGCACTAAATCAGGCGCTTCACAACTGCCTTAAGGCGCAAAGACCGAGGAGCGAGGCACTACCTCAGAGCGCTGGCGAAGCTCATGTGATGTCAGTCAGCAATGGAACACAGACACAATGGCGCCGGCCAGTTCTTAAAGGGGAGGGTTGATCTTGCTCTCCATCCACATCCTGCTCATTGCAGCCTTGAATCTTGGCCTGGAGAGACCTGTACATCAAATCTGCTGGAAAGAACAATGGAGAGTACCAGGGAAAGAGCTCAGAGTGCAGCCCCCACAGTCTCCTCTAAATCGATACAAGGAAGGGCAAATCAAAATGAACCTGCAAAGTGCTGCTCAGTACCCAAAACTCCTTCACACAGCGTTGAATCTCTCCAGAAGTCTCTCTCTCTCAGAATGCGTGGTGCAAAAATGTCACCAACAAAAAAAGGCAGGAAGCGGTTGCCTTTAAATAGCGCTCCCCCAGTCCCTTCCTGACTGCAAAACGCTCCCCTCAACCTGTCGTTGCTAGCGGCAGGCGGTAAGGCAGGGGGCGCCACTCAATATCCGGTCCGGGGCGTTGCGCACTCGACTGATGTCACGATCTGCCGGCGCAGGAGATCATGGCGGTAGTGTTTAGCGCTGCCGCAAAATGTCTAGTTAATTTCGCGAGCGGCGCAAACATCGCTGCGCCCGGGCACTAGTTGCTTTGCGCCCCATTAGCGCCCTCTTAAGGCGCTAACGGGAGGCGCAAACCAACTGAATTTTTCCCCCAATATATTGGATTTAGTGTTTAGTCGTGAGCCACAGCTGATAGATGACCTAGGAGTGGGGAAGCACCATGCATGTTCAGACCATTCTTTCATAAGGTTTAAAGTATGGATCGGCAGCAAGTTTAGGGATAACAGTATGCTGGTGCTGCTCTTTAGTAAGGCTCGGTTGGAATAAAGAGAGAATTAGCAATGGTGTAGTGGAAGAGTGAGCTGAGTGCAGATGACTGAAAAGCACAAAAGAGGGATATTTCAAAAAATATTCCTTATGAGGGGAAGAGTATGCAATGAGAGAAAGGGGGAGAAATTGCACCTCATCATGCCTGTTTTGTGCGTGTAAAAAAAGACTAATGCAGGCATGAATTTTGGGGTGTGATCTTTCGCACCCAATCTCCCCTGGAAGTGTGTTGGCTGTCAAATCAGAAGCCGGTGACTTCCAGGTTTCCAGGGCGACTTCCTGAAACAGGCGTTAGGCGTCTTGAATGTGCAAATCAGGGTCCTAACTCCTGTTTTAGGACCCCACTTGAAATTCGTCCTCAATTGGGCGGACCATCTGACGTACTCCTGGCTGGCCTCCCATGTTCTACCCGACATAAACTTGAGATCATCCAAAACTCCGCTGCCCGTGTCCTAACTCGCACCAAGTCCTGTTCACCTATCACCCCTGTGCTCGCTGACATACACTGGCTCCCGGTTAAGCAACGCCTCGATTTAAAAATTCTCATCCTTGTTTTCAAATCCCTCCATGGCCTCGTCCCACCCCCCCCCATCTCTATAATCTCCTCCAGCCCCACAACCCCCACCGAGATTCCTGCGCTCCTCTAATTCTGGCCTCGAGCATCCCTCATTTTAATCGCTCAACCATTGGTGGCCGTGCCTTCTGTTGCCTAGGCCCTAAGCTCTGGAATTCCCTCCCTAAACCTCTCCGCCTCACTACCTCTCTTTGCTCCTTTAAACCTACCTCTTTGACCAAGCTTTTGGTCATTTGCCCGAATTTCTCCTTATGTGACTCAGTGTCAAATTTTGTTTTATAGCACTCCTCTGAAGCACCTTGGGATGTTTTACTACGTTAAAGGCGCTATATAAATACAAGTTGTTGTTGTTCAATCTTCGCTCAGTTTTTCTGCGTCTACAGCAGCCTAACCATTGGTCCTTAAAGGACACGCTGGAAGCTGCCCACAATAAGATAAAATAACTTTTTTATACTTTCACCTGTGGAACCAGGAAAAGTAGGATGCTCCTCCTGACTCCAGAAAAATACTGTGGGACCCTGCTGGCCTGGACTCGCCACCTCCAGTTTGCCCACCCTCTCAAGACCTATCTACAGTCCGTATTGGCATCAGAGCAGGCCAAATTTCCCAAGGCCCCAACCAGCGAGCTGCATCGGGATGCCCGGTTGGCGTCCACAGCTCGCTGGTTTTATGCGGATGAGGCCTATGGCCCAGTTTTCAGCACGTCTCGGGTCGATGTCTTTGGCCGCGCTTTCCAATTGCGACACCCATTTTGTGCTGTTTCTGCCATTACTCCAGTTTCTCAGCCACCTTGATTTCATGGGGAGCTAATTCGGCAGCTGATGCTCAGGAATAGGTATTTTAGGAGCTATAAATGGAGCAATAGTCCTTCAGATAAAGGAATTTGCAAAAAGCATTTATCATTAACTGAAAAATAAGTATCAGAAGGACTGAAATGAATCTAGAGAGGAGGATAGTGCAAAATAGGACAATGGGAAAGCAATCTTTGCTTATTTTAGAAGTCGAAGGTCAGTTAGGGAGCAACTAGGACCATTACACAATGACTTGGAATCAGTTATAAATGATGATAAAGGCATTGCAGAAGAATCAAATACTACTGTATTTAAGAAGAAAAACTTGGATCTGCCCTTTACCAATGAAAACCCAGACAGGTTGCAGATCACAAGCGGAAAGGTGCTGGCGGTCAGAAAAAGCAGCCAGATACTCACCTGGAATAGAAGCAGTGCTCGGATGTGTGTGACCAAGAACAACTTCTGGTAACTGTGGGAGAGGGAATGGGGAACATGGTTAAACGTGAGAGAGTGACAGAATGAGGGGGATCAGAGATTCAGAGACAGACAAGGGAAGGAATGAGCAAGGTAGAGAAATGGGAAAGGGAAAGAAGGAAAGTACAATTCGTCAATTTTTACTCCCTTCATAAAAGTTTTTCAGAAAATATTTTCTTAGCCAGAATATTTTTATCGTTCTTCAAAGTCCAGCTCCTTGATTCAGTTATTTCGGTATCTGTCTAAAATATATCTTCCTTTGATATAAGTTGCCTCTTAGAATAAAGAAATGCCTTCATAATCCCACAACATGTGGCAGTGATTTACTCTGCCCTCAGTAATCAGTTTGAATTTCAGTTTTACAAGTTGTGATAGAGCGACGTGTGATCTTTGTATCATTTTATTTATATATTGCATCAGCTGAAGTCCCACATTAACACACGTGTTTACACATGTCAACTGCCAGTCACTAAAGGATACCGCTGTTTAAACGTTTATTGTTAGAGTGGGCTGTTAGCACTATGCATACGTATCCAACACTCATTTGTTACTTTTAGCTCATTCTTGTTGCAGTTCCCCTTTTGTAGCTTGTTGCAGGTTTCATCGATCTTTGTTCTCTCATATGTGGTTGATTGGATTTGTAAATACTGGTGAAAAGAATGGATTCTATCCTATATCTATACTTCATTTCCTCAAGGAACTCGCAATTACTGCTGTAAAAAGACCTCCAATTTTGAAAATTCATGAATCAAAGTAACAACAATTTGCATTTATATAGTGTCTTTAACGTAATAAAACATCCCAAGGAGCTTCACAGGAGCGCAATCAGACACCAAGCCAAAGAAGGAGACATTCGGACAAGCGACCAAAAATTTGGTCAAAGAGGTACATTTTAAGGAGCATCTTAAAGGAGGAGAGAGAGATGGAGAGGTTTAGGGCAGAAATTCCAGAGTTTATACCCTAAACGGCTGAAGGTATGGCAGCCAATGGTGGGGCGAAGGAAGTCGGAGATGCACAAGAGGCCAGTGTTCGAGGAACACAGATTTCTCGGGGGTTGTATGTAAAGTAAAGTGCTGGAGTGGATTAGAATACTTTGGAATAAAATGTTCCAAGACCTTTGCTTTTAGAAATGTGCTGCCTGCTGTGTCACCAACCAGAAATGCTGAATAGTGAGGTAACTTTTCATGGTGGGGGGTACAATGGAAGTTCGATTCCTCATAAACTTGGACTCAACCAACTCATGCTTTCCATTTGCATCCAGCTTCAGATCTTTACCAGTTGTCTACTGCATCTCCTAATCAAATTGGCATGTTACATAGTAGAGGTGTGGACTGGATTAAGTTGTCAATGACAATGCGAAGGAAGTCGGGAATGCACAAGAGTTACCTCACCATGAAAAGTTACCTCACTATTCAGCATTTCTGGTTGGTGACACAGCAGGCAGAAAAGTTCTAAAAGCAAAGGCCTTGGAACATTTTAATGGGAGGAGGAGGCTCCATGAACATCCCCATCCTCAATGATGGTGGAGCCCAGCACGTGGGTGCAAAAGACAAGGCTGAAGCATTTGCAAACATCTTCAGCCAGAAGTGCTGAGTGGATGATCCATCTCGGCCTTCTCCTGAGGTCCCACCCATCACCGAAGCCAGTATTTAGCCAATTCGATTCACTCCACGTGATATCAAGAAACGGCTGAGTGTACTGGATACAGCAAAGGTTACGGGCCCCGACAATATCCCAGCTGTCGTGCTGAAGACTTGTGCTCCAGAACTAGCTACGCCTCTAGCCAAGCTGTTCCAGTACAACTACAACACTGGCATCTACCCGACAATGTGGAAAACTGCCCAGGTGTGTCCTGTCCACAAAAAGCAGGACAAATCCAATCTGGCCAATTACCGCCACATCAGTCTACTCCCAATCATCAGCAAAGTGATGGAAGGTGTTGTCGACAGTGCTATCAAGCTGCATTTACTCACCAATAACCTGCTCACCGATGCTCAGTTTGGGTTCTGCCAGCACCACTCGGCTCCAGACCTCATTGCATCCTTAGTCCAAACGTGGGCAAAAGAGCTGAATTCTAGAGGTGAGGTGTGAGTGACTGCCCTTGCCATCAAGGCAGCATTTGACCGAGTATGGCATCAAGGAGCCCTAGTAAAATTGAATTCAAGGGGAATCAGGGGGGAAACTCTCCACTGTCTGGAGTCATACCTAGCACAAAGGAAGATAGTTGTGGTTGTTGGAGGCCAATCATCTCAGCCCCAGGACATCGCTGCAGGAGTTCTTCAGGGCAGTGTCCTAGGCCCAACCATCTTCAGCTGCTTCATCAATAACCTTCCCTCCATTATAAGGTCAGAAGTGGGGATGTTTTCTGATGATTGCACAGTGTTCAGTTCCATTCGCAACTCCTCAGATAATGAAGCAGTCCACGCCCGCATGCAGCAAGACCTGGACAACATTCAGGCTTGGGCTGATAAGTTGCAAGTAACATTCGCAAGTTGCAAGTAACATTCACGCCACACAAGTGCCAGGCAATGACTATCTCCAACAAGAGAGCATCTAACCACCGCCCTTTGACATTCAACGGCATTACTATCACTGAATCTCCCAACACCAACATCCTGGGGGTCACCATTGACCAGAAACTTAACTGGACCAGCCACATAAATACTGTAGTACAAGAGCAGGTCAGAGGCTGGGTATTCTGTGATGAGTGTCTCACCTCCTGACTCCCCAAAGCCTTTCCACCATCTACAAGGCACAAGTGTGGCGTGTGATGGAATACTCTCCAATTGCCTGGATGAGTGCAGCTCCAACAACACTCAAGAAGCTCGACACCATCCAGGACAAAGCAGCTCGCTTGATTAGCACCCCATCCACCACCTTAAACATTCACTCCCTCCACCACCGGTGCACCGTGGCTGCAGTGTGTACCATCTACAAGATGCACTGCAGCAACTCGCCAAGGCTTCTTCGACAGCACCTCCCAATCCCACGACTTCTACCACCTAGAAGGACATGGGCAGCAGGTGCATGGGATCACCATCACCTCCAAGTTCCCCTCCAAGTCACACACCATCCGGACTTGGAAATATATCGCCGTTCCTTCATAGTCGCTGGTTCAAAATCCTGGAACTCCCTCCCGAACAGCACTGTGGGAGTACCTTCACCACGTGGACTGCAGCAGTTCAAGAAGGTGGCTCACCACCACCTTCTCAAGGGCAATTAGGGATGGGCAATAAATGCTGGCCCTGCCAGCGATGCCCACATCCCATGAACGAATAAAAAAAAAGTATAAGTGAACCACTAATAGGTTTTTGCAACAATCAGTGGCATTTATGATAATTAGCTGGTGCTAGCCCAGAAATTACCAGAGTTATTGAATTCAATGTCCTAATATGTCACAGTGGAATGTGAACTCATGATCATTGGATTACTGGCCTGGTACCATAATCACTAGGCTACCATACACCTGCTTAGATAGGCTTCATGAAGATAGATTATGCTGCATAGCTGTTATTAAGAGATTTATGTGCATTTTAAGAACATAAGAAAGAGGAGAAGGAGTAGGCCATTTGGCCCCTCAAGCCTGCTCTGCCATTCAATTAGATCATGGCTGATCTTCTACCTCAACTCCACCTTCCTGCCCAATCCCCATAGCCCTTGATTCCATTAATATCCAAAAATCTATTGATGTCTGTCTTGAATATACTCAACAACTGAGCCGCCACAGCATTCTGGGGTGGAGAATTCCAAATATTCACCACCCTCTGAGTGAAGAAATTTCTCCTCATCTCAGTCCTAAATGGCCAACCCCTTATTCTGAGACTGTGACCACTGGTTCTAGACTACCCAGCCAGGTGAAACATCCTCCCTGCATCTACCCTGTCAAGCTCTGTAAGAATTTTGTACGTTTCAATGAAACCACCTCTCATTCTTCTAAACTCTAGAGAATATAGGCCTAATCTTCTCAATCTCTCCTCATAATACAATTCCCCATCCCAAGAATCAGTCTGGTGAACCTTCATTGCACTCCCTCTATGGCAAGTAAATCCTTCCTTAGGTAAGGAGACCAAAACTGTACACAATACTCCAGGTGTGGTCTCACCAGAGCCCTATATAATTGCAACACCTTCACCTTCACCGAAGCGTACGAGAGCATGGGCCTTACACTAAACATCCGTAAGACAAAGGTCCTCTACCAACCTGCCCCCGCCACACAGTACTGCCCCCCGATTATCAAAATCCACGACAAGGCCTTGGACAACGTGGACCACTTTCCATACCTCGGGAGCCTACTGTCAACAAGGGCGGACGTCGACGACGAAGTCCAACACCGCCTTCAGTGTGCCAGTGCAGCCTTCGGTCGCCTGAGGAAGAGAGTGTTTGAAGACCAGGACCTCAAACCCGGCACTAAGCTCATGGTCTACAGAGCAGCAGTGATACCCGCCCTGCTGTATGCCTCAGAGACATGGACCATGTACAGCAGGCACCTCAAAGCACTGGAGAGGTACCACCAGCACTGCCTCCGCAAGATCCTGCAAATCCATTGGCAGGATAGGCGCACCAACGTCAGTGTTCTTGCTCAGGCCAACATCCCCAGCATTGAACCTTTGACCACGCTCGATCAGCTCCGATGGACGGGTCACATTGTCCGCATGCCCGATACGAGACTCCCAAAACAAGCGCTCTACTCGGAGCTCCGGCACGGCAAGAGAGCCCCAGGTGGGCAGAGGAAACGCTTCAAGGACACCCTCAAAGCCTCCTTGAAAAAGTGCAACATCCCCATCGACACCTGGGAATCCCTGGCCCAAGACCGCACAAAGTGGAGGAAAAGCATCCGGGAAGGCACCGAATACCTCGAGTCTCTTCGCCGGGAGCAAGCGGAAGCCAAGCGCAAACAGCGGAAGGAGCGCACGTCAACCCAAGCACCCCACCCACCCGCCCCTTCAACCACCGTCTGCCCCACCTGTGACAGAGACTGTAGGTCCCGCATTGGACTCATCAGTCACCTGCGAACTAATTTTTAATGTGGAAGCAAGTCATCCTCGGTTCCGAGGGACTGCCTAAGAAGAAGAAGAATATAATTGCAGTAAGACATCTTTACTCTTATATTCAAATCCTCTTGTAATAAAGGCCAACATACCATTTGCTTTCTAATTGCTTGCTGTACCTGCATGTTAACTTTCAGTGAATTGTGTACAAGGACACCCAGGTCCCTCTGAACACCAACATTTCCCAATCTCTCACCATTTAAAAATTACTCTGCTTTTCTATTTTTCCTACCAAAGTGGATGACTTCACATTTCCCCACATTATATTCCATTTGCCATGTTTTACCCACTCAATTAGCCTGTCTATGTCCCCTTGAAGCCTCTTTGCATCCTCCTCACAACTTACATTCCCACCCAGCTTTGTATCATCAGCAAACTTGGATATATTACATTTGGCCGCCTCATCCAAATCATTGATGTAGATTGTGAATAGCTGAGGCCCAAGCACTGATCCTTGCGGTACCCCACTAGTTACAGCCTGCCAACCCAAAAATGACCCGCTTATTCCTACGTTCTGTTTTCTGTCCGTCAACCAATCCTCAATCCATGCTAGTACATTACTCCCAATCCCATGAGCCCTAATTTTGTTTAATAACCTCGTGTGGCACCTTATCGAATGCCTTCTGAAAATCCAAATACACCACATCCACTGGTTCCCCCTTATCTATTCTGCCAGTTACAACCTCAAAAAACTCTAACAAGAGTCATCAAACGTGATTTCCCTTTCATAAATCCGTGTTGACTCTGCCCAATCCTATTATTATTTTCTAAGTGCCCTGTTACCATGTCCTTAATAATAGATTCTAGCATTTTTCCTACTATTGATGTCAGGCTAACTGGTCTGCAGTTCCCCATTTTCTCTCTCCCTTCTTTCTCTAGTGGGGTTGCGTTTGCTACCTTCCAATCCACGGGAACCGTTCTAGAATCTATGGAATTTTGGAAGATGACAGCCAATGCATCCACTATCTCTATAGCCACCTCTTTCAAAACTCTAGGATTTAGGCCATCAGGTCCAGGGGTGTTATCGGCTTTCAGTCCCATTAATTTCTCCAGTACTATTTTTTTACTAATACTAATTTCTTTCAGATCCTCATTGCTGCTAGACCCTTGGTTCTCCACTATTTCCGGGAGTTTTTTTTGCGTCTTCTTCCGTGATTAAAGTCTAAAAATGTAGATTAAAGTCCCTCATGATTACTGTATTACCCTTGTTACATGTGCCTCTAATTTCCTGATTTATACTCTGCCCTACATCACAGCTACTGTTTGGGAGCCTGTAAACAACTCCCACCAATGTTTTCTGCCCCTTGCTGTTTCTTAGCTCCACCCAAACTGATTCTACTTCTTGATTTTCGGAGCCAAGATCCTTTCTCTCGACTGTCTTTATCCCATCCTTTATTATCAGCACTACCCCTCCTCCTTTTCCAATTTGCCTATCTCTTCGAAAAGTTAAGTGTTCTGGAATATATAGTTCCCAACCTTGGTCACTTTGCAACCATGTCTCCGTAATGGCTATTAGATCAAACCTGTTAATTTCTATCTGAGCTATTAATTCATCTATTTTGTTGCGAATGCTTCGCACATTCAGATATAGTGCCTTTAGCTCTGACTTTTTTCTATTTTTCCCTGATGTCACCTTCGTCACTGATGCCTTATTACCTTTGTTACTCTCTCTGTCCCTTCCTGACCCACTCTGCTTATTTTTACCCAAAACTCTGCTCTGGAGTCTTGACATTTCTCTCGCTGCTTTTAAATTTACTCTTTCCTGAATCCTCTCAACCCCCTCTTGTGAAGCACCTTGGGACCTTTTATTACACTATATAAATGCAATTTTTTGTTGTATTAAATCTTGCTTGATGAATTAGTTGGTTTTGCTTAGTATTGCACCATCTTTGCATTTTTCACTCACCATTCTTTGTTGCTGCTACTGTTTAGATAGTACCACAGAAAGTGGCGGGGATAGGAATTCTTTTGGGGATTCCAATAATTGAGATAAGGAAAATAAGTTCATGAGAGGCCAATGAACACCTGAGGTATTTTGTTCACACCCATCACTACCCTGGAATTTGCATTTATAGAGTCAACCATACCCACTTGAGACATGTTGGAGGAGATGTTTCTTCGCTATTTCTGTCTTGCAAACGTGGCCGTCACAGAGCTGTACCACCTGCTGCAGGGTAATTTGTCGACAACATTTGGAACAGGGACAGCTTTTCCAGTACAAGGGAAGGTTACCACAGCATGAAGTTTTCATGTTACTGGATGCTTCCAATTAACCACAAGAGATATCTACCACATCAGGCAGTCTGCAGTGCACATGTGCATCATAGTAACTGGCAAGTGCAATGTTTGCAAGTGGCAACATCTTCATCCCTCTTCCTCTGGAAAGGAGACATGAGTTGGACAGGGTGGAAAGCTTTTCACCCAGTCCTTTGAGTGTGGGGCATTCTAGATGGCACCCACATGAGCATCAGTGTTCTTCATATCAACCCCATGGCCTACATGAACAGAAAAGGTTTGTACTCAATTAACATTCAAGTGGTATCTGACCACAGAAGCATCATTGTGCACTTTAGTGGTTGTTAGCTAGGAAGCAGCCATAATGCCTTCAGTAATAGAAAGTCCTAAAAGGGTATTTTGACCCCCTCCATGCCTGGTGGGAACGGGGGTTAAGATGGCGAGGGGTTTTGCGTTGTGTTCCTGATGTGCTCCCGTCCCCCCAATCTTAACTTACCTGAATTCAGGCATGGAAAGGCCACTTGCCCTCAGAGGAGCGGGGGCCTAATTTAAATGGCAAAGTCGCACCCCCATGACGTCACTGGGGCATGCATGCCATTTTAACTGCGGGCCTGTCTTTCATTTTTTTATCTAACAGTGCAGATAACCTCCCCCAAATTGCAGGCTTTTCCGATCCCTACCTTTTCCTCATTTACCCTGCCAGGCATCATTTCAGGGGATTCCCAGAGGAAGCTCACGCCCCGATTTTTGACTCCCGTCTGCCGGTGGTGACATCATTTCCACCGGCTTCAGATGGGAGTAAGTATCAAAGTACGTTAATGAGGCCTGGGAGTTAAAATCTCCCGGGCCTCACGCTCTGGGCATGCTGGATGGATCACCACCCGATTTGGCCCCCACACCCCCCGAATCCTGCCTGGAGTTAAAATCGGGTCTTCTAAACTCAATAATTGAATATTATATTTGGTTTTGAGGCTCCAGAGTTTGAATTTTTAACAGTCCCTGGCTGTATCAGGGACTCTGCAAAACAAATTCAATCAATAGAGTGAGTAATGCAGAGGAACTAATTCGGAGGCTGGAAGACTAAACGTGTCACAGGAAAATTCGTGTGTTTTGCTGCAAGACAAGTGTGTCAATAAAAGATTTAAAGATTTAACATAACAGAAGTAGTTTGAGGTCTTTCATTTTTTTATCTAACAGTGCCGATAATCTCGCTGAGTTACTGTGGAGTTGGAAGGTAATAGTGTAGAATGCCTGGCGAGAAAATGTTCTTGCCTCAGAAGCTGGAAGATGTACTAGAGTATCACAGGAACAGGAGTAGGCCATTCAGCCCCTCGAGCCTGTTCTGCCATTCAATTAGATCATGGCTGATCTGTGGCTCAACTCCATCTACCAAAAATCAAAATGTTCTTGGAGCAGTGGAACTTGCCTCAGCTCCCTTGACATGAATCTAAAACATTTAGCATTCTCAACCTTCCCTTCAGAAATTCTAAATCCTCCACAATAGTCATTAATCTCCCAAGTAGCTTAATTGACATATGTTGCTTTGCTTTTTTCTCTCTACCTCATGTTACGCACCATGTCACACTTTGGTCCAACAGTGTCCGTCTGTGAGCTGCTCCTAGGCTGTTCCCACTGCTTATGGTGTTATTCCAAATCTTCCCCTTCACTAAGCTCAGGTCTGGCCCGCAGCAAAATACATTTCAGTTTGACTGTGCACCATTGGAACACTGCACGGGTTCCTCGTTAGTGAAGTTAACGAGCAAAAGTCCTAACTTTTACTAAATGTATTCTTGGAAGAACAGGAAAACCTCACAGCAGCTACAATCACAGCCAAAAACTCCACTGGTGCTGCTTACTGACATTCTGCCACATTTTATTCACTTCTACTCTCACTAAAACTAGCAAAGGCAGTTAGTTTGAGCAGTTGGAATTATGAATATAAATTGTGGTTTGTCTTTATCTTTTTATAAAGCACTGCCAAGTCAAACGGTGAACATTATATTTCAAAAATTAGACAGATGGAGTTAAAATGTGCAGATCAGCATCCCTTAGATCAGGTGCGGAGTAAAGATGCGTCTATACTACCCCAACAACGCACCTTAATTCTGACCGAAAAAAAGCACTCCCTAGTGTAGCAGTATGACAATTCTAGTTCCAACGCCAACCATCCATATATCCTGTATAAACGAGATTGCTGTTTAGCGGCAATTTTATGCCAATTTGTGAGCAGCTTTGTCTTGTGGACTCATACCTACAGCAACCAGCTGAAACTCATTTAGTTCTGTACCATATTACAGACCCCAAGCAGAACAAACCTTCTCCACTTGTTTTATATTCTACGCACTATGAAAATAACAAATCAATGGGAGTCATTTCGAGGTTGGAATTCGGTCTCCAGCTTCAAATGAGTTTTAAATTGTTTGAGCTTTGCTCTTGTAGTTTATGGCCCTATTTGAACACTGCCGTGAGATTATTACCTTATAATCACTGCCAGGTCTCTATTACTCACATCTATGCTCCCATCCTCAGTGTCCGCTACATCTCATATGGAGGTTTGCAGTGCCTTGCGTGTCCCAACCTTCACCTACTGTATGGGGCCCATTCCAAGTCTTGGGACTCATTACATTGCTTGGTAGATTGATGTTAATTAAACAGAGACATCCAAGCCGAGTTAGTTTGCGCTTTTAATTTTTGGCACAGAGAAGCTGGGAAATAATTTATTTCGAAGAGTCATTAATATCTTTGGACATGTGGAGGAGACGAGGCGGATTATTATGTGACAGAATATTTATTTCTGCTGCTGATGGAAACCAGATAATTGGAATATTACAGCAGATGGTGGGCCACCCAGAATTCTGTTTATAACACAAGTGATTTGGAAAAATAAATACCTTTTATTATCTTTTTCTGTTTCTTTTTTTAAAAGAAATCAATGGTAGCAGCAGTATGTAAGCTTTGACCATCTACAAAATAGTCCCATTAGACTTGTAAGAGGACATAAATCAGCTATACTATTATTTGTATTGTGATTTATGTCCATACATGAGTGTTATAAAGAGAAATCATACGTCCTCAGTTGAGAGTTAGTCTCTCAGGTCACTTGGATTTAGCACAGTGCTGCAGCAGAATGACAAGCATTATTCACTGTGGAGCATAAACACACAGGTCTGTTTACAAGTTCGACATTTCTCAAATCTAGAATAAAACCGGTGGATTTGTACATTATTGTCCCAGTGCAGAGTCCCGCTCCACGGGAGACTGGATCAGAGAAGCAGGAGTGGAGGTCGGTGCACTCTATCCCTGGCAGACCTAATCTCCCAGTTAATAACTGGGAAAAATCAGGAGAACTGGGCACTCCGAGCTATAATCTGTTACATTCTCAGCTCCGTGCTCTGGGAAAACAAGGCTCCGTAGCAGGAACCACATCTCAGAAGATTTACCCTTGGATGTCTGGAGTGGTGCAATCAGATGATGCTGAAGCTCTGCACCGCCAATTGTTACAAAGACCATTAGATAGAACATTTTGTTTGTCTATACTGTGGTCATGATGGTGACAATGTACTCACATATCTTATGGCGGATACATGATCACCACACCACTCGTGAGGAGTTCCTAGTACTTGTTGTCCATCTAGTGAGGGCTCAAACCACAGTGCCTGTCAGTTGTCTAATAACTAATTAGTGACTATCCTCCTGGAGGAAAATAACTGGTTGCCAATTTGTTCCATCGCTTTCTTGCTAAAGTTACGGCAGGAGATGGGGAGAACCCTTGCAGAAATTTGGGGCCGGTGTTTCCATCACTTTCTACATTCTGCAAAAGGATTCGCAACAGTTGGGAAATGATTAGCACAAGTGAAAAAAGATTCGGCCCATTAGGGCTGTTCAATTGATTTAAGTAACTTGTACATTCTAATCGTTCACAACCTTTACACCACCAGTACAAAAATACAAAAAAAAGGACAGGAAAGGCCCATCTGATCCATCAAGCCCATCCCACCTAGACATGTCACAGCCTCCCACCCCCACCATCACCTAGGAGAGACAAAAGTCGAGAAACATTGAGGCCAATTTAAGAAAAGCTCCAGAAAATTCCTCTCCCACCCTAAAGGCAATCAAGCAAGCTCCAGGAGACTGCAGTAAACATCAACAAAAATTACTGCTACCCCTTGCCTACATTCTGTAACTTAGGATGTCCTCCACTCTCAGGAACTCACCAGCTCCCTTTAAAAGGACTGAAGTGAATCCATACTTGCTGCACGTTTTGATAATCTGTCCTTCCTGGCACCTAACCCAACGCTATGTTATATATTTTATAATGATGCCCCCTAGTTCTCCCATCTCTATCTAACTCAAATAATCTATTTGCCTGGTCATAATTTATTCTCTTCATTTTAAAAACCTCAATCATATCACCTCAAAATCTACTCTTCTCCTACATGTTGTGTAAGAAAACAATGATTGAACAACAGCAACTAATGTTTCAGCCCTACCATCCTTTGGACTTAGTTGACCACTGACTGAATAACTGAAATCTCCTCATAATACAAACATTAGGTTGTTCTGTTGCCCTTCTAGTTTGTTTCACAAAGTTTCTCAGCTGTTGTACCTATTAGAGGCCCCAATAATCAATTTAGGACCAACTGCTTGATCCAGCTGCATGTAGATTGCTTCAATCCCTCCCTGCTGACTAAAATCTTCTCTTTCCATCACCAACCCCTTAATGAACAGAGCTACAGCCCTCATTTTCCCCCTATCCTATTGGAATCCTTTAAACTAAATTTCAGGCCCATTGCTTAGTTCTAACCATGTCTCAGAAATACCAATTACATCTAATGCCTCCAAAGGTGCATATGACTATCATCCCACCAGTTTATTTTTGATGTTGCTAACAGTTACTTAAAAGCACTTTAAGGTTATTACGGATCACCTCGATTCATCATCTTGGTCCTTAAGATTTAATCTAAGTGAGACTTTAGAATTGCATCAGCTTTACTCTTGTCCTAATAGGAACTACACAAAGAATTAACTGTACTAGCCCGAGTGCCAATTAGTTCCAATACCTCCTAATTGTTCTTTCTACATTCAGGACCAACCTCTCAGTTCCCCAAACCAGTTTCGACAAATCCCATCCCTCCTGAAAAGCTCAGTAAATATCATCCAGTCATCTACCTAGCTGAGATTCCTCTTCAAACAAAGAACTTCCAACCAATAATTGAAGCCAGTAATCCTGCTGTTCCTCTCTGAGGGCTGTGCAATGATGGGTGTTAAGCCAGAGACCATCACTCTGGAACCTTTATCCTTCAATTTATTAATTATCATATGTTTAAAAGGACAGACTTTAATGTCATTACTCTGCATATAAAGCAATGGCAGACCCTATACACTCCCCCTTCAGTAAGGCATCCTATCTGCTGTATCTGCTCCTTCACCCTAGCTCCCAGAAATGATGTAACTGCCTTGGACAATTATCTGTACACAGTATACTGTCTCCATTATAGATTATGGTGTCATTAATTAGCAGGGCACACTGTTCCTTTTCATCTTGTCTTGCTTGTTAGGTGAATTGCTAATATCCTGAGTGGTAGACTGAGAGCTGTCTAGTTCCATCAGGAACAACTACTTATTACAGGAGGTAACTAGGCAATCAAGTGTAGTAAAGGTATCAGACACAACAGCTGGGGCGAGCAACGTGGCAAGGGAATCACTGAGATCCAGTAGCTATTTCAGATCTTCATCTTCCCTCTGAAGGGAGCTAATGTTCTGTTCCAGGGAAGCAAACTTAATAATAAAAACAGAAAATGCTGGAAATACTCAGCAAGTCAGGCAGCATCTGTGGAGAGAGAAACAGAGTTAATAGGCTCAATTTTAATAGCCCTGAGGAGGCTGGTTTGGAGGCGGGTCAGCAGCGAAAATTGGAAAAATGGCTTCAGACACCCAACCCGCCTCCATCCCACCCCCACACGATTTTCGTGAGTGTCGGGTCAGCCGCTCCCAAACTGACCCGACGGGAACCGGTGGGACAGGTAGTTAAGGCAGTTAAGAGCCTGTTAACTGCCTTGCTAATCCTATTTTGATAGTGGTTTCCCATTTTCGTGCTCCTGGCTCCTGTTTCCCGTCCTGTCAGAAACACGCCAGCTGCAAGGAGACGAATTTCTCGAGGACATGATTTGTTGTCATTGGTGCAGCACTTTAAAAGCGCTCCTGTAACATGGCTGACATAAACGCAACAACTTTGTTGTTGGAGGTTTGAGATAATATTTTGCAAATCTACTGGCCTTGTGATTTTCAAGCTGACACCCATCTGCAGTGTGACCTGATTGGAATAATTTCAGGCCACTTTGAGTGTGCGCTTGCAAGCTTCTTGCCTCAACTGAAATCTATAGCAATGGGATGGGAACCATTTACATCCTTTCATCCTGGTCATCAGATTCGGAGAAAGAGCAGCCACGGCAGCACCACAACCAGCCACAACAGCAGCACCAGCACCAAGAGCGCCAACCTCCTCCTCACCCACCTGATGATGCACAGGGCAGAGGGCCTCAGCGCAGGGCTGCACCTCGCCGCAGGAGATACCCCCAACACAGGGTTTACAGGCAGAGGATCAGCTTCCTCAGCATGAGTGAGCAGCAGTGCCAAAGGAGGCTGAGACTTCCGCGAGACGTAGTCGCTGACATCTGCGCAATGCTGCACCAACACCTGGAGCCCAGAGGAGCGGGTGGACACTCCTTACCAGTGGTTGTCAAAGTCACCACCGCACTCAACTTCTTTGCTTCGGGCTCCTTCCAGTGATCAGCTGCATCTCCTAGTCGGCCGCACATGCCTACATCAGGCAGGCTACCGATGCACTCTTTGCAAAGGTGCACAATTACATCCACTTCTCCATGGATGGCCCAAGTGTGACGGCGCGTGTGGTTGGCTTTGCCAATATGGCAGGCTTGCCAATGGTGCAGGGCATCGTAGACTGCAGACATGTAGCCATGAGGGCCCCCTATCACAACCCAGCGGTATTTGTCAACTGCAAGGGATTCCACTCCCTGAACGTCCAGCTCGTGTGTAACCACAGGAAGATCATCCTGCATGTTTGCGCAAAGTACCCTGGCAGTTGCCATGACTCCTTCATCCTGCGCCAGTCTACTGTGCCTCAGCTCTTCCATCCGCCAAACCAACTTTCCGCATGGCTTCTTGGCGACAAGGGCTATCCCTGAAAAAGTGTCTAATGACACTGATGAGGAGGCCATCAAATGATGCTGAGGAGTGGTACAATGTGAGTCACATATCTACCAGAATCATCATCGAGCAAACCATCGGCTTGCTCAAAATGCGCTTCCGATGCCTAGACAGATCTGGTGGAGCCTTGCATTATGCACCAGCCAGGGTGTCCAGAATCGTTGTGGTCTGCTGTGCACAACATCGCACAGCAGCGCGGCTTACTGCTGCCGGATGAACAAGTGGCTCAGCGCACAGCCTCCTCGGATGAAGAGGAAGAGGACGAGGAACAGGACGAGGAGGAGAACGAGGAGGAGGAGGATGGGGAGCGACGCCTTGTGGGGCCGGATGTGGACAATCCAGCAGCACGTGACCACATTGCTGGCCGTCAGGCAAGGGATGCACTCATCCAGGACAGATTCGAGTAAGCTTATGCTTCAACCACAGGTGGCTGGCACATGAAGATTAATATAAGTCCGACATTCTCAAAACCCCAGGCATCATCTGTCCAATAAGCGGTGGTTTGCGCTCAGTGTCACCACCGACATTCTAAATGGAATTCTCCCTGAGCCCTCACTCTTGAACTTCCATTTCCCAGAACACAGAGGCCACACTTTAGGTGATCTCAGCAGATTTTTCGCCACTGAACCCATGTGCGTCTGCACACAGACCTCGAACTCACCTCCTCAGCAATTTGCAGCCAAGCTGCCTTGCTTTGCTGATGAGGCCTCCTCCTTCCGTTTCCAGGGAAGAGGACCTCCTGACGTCCTATAACTCCCTCCACAAGAGCATGGAGGGAGCCCCCATTGAAACTGGGTGCAGCCTTAGTTTTTGGGGCTGCCATTCCTGCAGCAGCCAGCACTTTTAACAGAAAAAAGCTAATGCTTCTGCAATGGGGACATGACCCCTTTAAATCTTTACTGAAACAACGCGTCATCAGAGGCGAGAATCTGACACTGGAAGGACCCACATGTCGGCCGAAACGAGGCCAATCAATCTAAAATCTCACCTGCGGGGCGGCAGCAACCGGGAGCGGGTCCGGAAAACGCCGAGCAGCAGGCCCATCATCAACCCGCCTCCTTCATTAAAATCGAGCCCAATGTTTCAGGTCGATGACCTTTTGTCACATTTACAGCAAGTGAAGCTACCATAATTTTTCCACTCAACCCTCTCCCTTCCCAAAGTGATCATAAAGGTATATATACCAGCTCCACACACTTCCTCTGCTGCTCTTATTATATTGAGAGGTCGCACAACACCAGGTTATAGTCCAACAGTTTTATTTGAAATCACAAGCTTTCGGAACTATCGCTCCTTCCTCAGGTGAAGTAAATTGGATACAGAATCGTCAGAGCATATATAGATGGAAAAAAAAGCATGTGTACTTTACAATTGCAGACCAATAAATTAAATCATCCTGACTATCTGCCGAGGTGTGATAAAGTTAATTAAGTCAGCCAGGAAGGTACCACATCAAAAGACATAGCAAGATACAACTGAGACAATGAGGTGAAGTCGCAGGGGTTCTAACGTGTCAAAAGCTGCCGTCTGTATGTAAAACGAAAAGCTTTAAAAAAAAAAAAAAAATTTACTTTTTTACTGGGAAAATTTTTACTTTTTTACTGGGAATCACATCTGTGAACAAGCTAACGACGACTCGAGTCCGGATCACGTCATGTATCGTGACATAAACCCAAGATCCCGATTGAGACCGTCTTCATGAGTGCAGAACTTGGCTATCAGTTTCTGCTCGATGATTTTGCATTGTCGTGTGTTTCTAAGGTTGCCTTGGAGAACGCTTACCCGCAGATCCGAGGCTGAATGTCCTTGACTGCTGAAGTGTTCCCCGACTGGGAGGTAACAATCCTGCCTGGCGATTGTTGCGCGGTGCTCGTTCATACGTTGTCTCAGTGTCTGCATGGTCTCGCCGATGTACCATGCCGCGGTGCATTCTTTCCTGCAACGTATGAGGTAGACAACGTTGGCCGAGTCACATGAGTATGTACCATGTACCTGGTGGGTAGTGTCCTCACGTGTGATGGTGGTATCTGTGTTGATGATCTGGCATGTCTTGCAGAGTTTGCCATGGCAGGGTTGTGTGGTGTCGTGGTCGCTGTTATCCTGAAAGCTGGGTAATTTGCTGCGAACGATGGTACTTCTGAGGTTAGGCGGCTGTTTGAAGGCAAGTAGTGGAGGCGTGGGGATGGCCTTAGCGAGGTGTTTGTCGTCATCGATGACATGTTGAAGGCTGCGAAGAACATGTCGTAGTTTCTCCGCTCCGGGGAAGTACTGGACGACGTAGGGTACCCTGTTGGTTGTGTCCCGTGTTTGCCTTCTGAGGAGGTCTATGCGATTTTTCGCTGTGGCCCGTCGGAACTGTCGATCGATGAGTCGAGCGTCATATCCCGTTCTTACGAGGGCGTTTTTCAGCGTCCGTAGGTGTCCATCGCGTTCCTCCTCGTCTGAGCAGATCCTGTGTATTCGCAGGGCTTGTCCATAGGGGATGGCTTCTTTAACATGGTTAGGGTGGAAGCTGGAGAAGTGGAGCATCGTGAGGTTGTCCGTGGGCTTGCGGTAGAGTGAAGTGCTGAGGTGTCCGTCTTTGATGGAGATTCGTGTGTCCAGGAATGAGACCGATTCTGAGGAGTAGTCCATGGTGAGTTTGATGGTGGGATGGAACTTGTTTATGTTATCGTGTAGTCTTTTCAGTGATCCTTCGCCATGGGTCCAAAGGAAGAAAATGTCGTCGATGTATCTGGTGTACAGCGTTGGCTGGAGGTCCTGTGCAGCGAAGAAGTCTTGCTCGAACTTGTGCATGAAGATGTTGGCGTATTGGGGTGCGAATTTGGTCCCCATGGCTGTTCCGTGTGTTTGGGTAAAAAAATGGTTGTCGAAGGTGAAGACATTGTGGTCAAGGATGAAGCGGATGAGTTGTAGGATGGCGTCTGGAGATTGGCTGTTGTTGATGTTGAGTACTGAGGCTGTTGCAGCGATGCCGTCATCGTGGGGGATACTGGTGTAGAGTGCCGATACGTCCATCGTGGCAAGGAGTGTTCCTGGTTCAACTGGTCCGTGGGTGCTGAGTTTCTGTAAGAAGTCTGTAGTGTCGCGACAGAAGCTGGGGGTTCCCTGTACGATGGGTTTAAGAATGCCCTCGACGTATCCAGAGAGGTTCTCACACAGGGTTCCATTGCCTGATACGATAGGACGTCCGGGTGTGTTGGCTTTGTGTATCTTTGGGAGGCAGTAGAAGTCTCCCACGCGGGGAGTACGTGGGATGAGAGCGCGTAGGATGTTTTGAAGGTCTGGATCGAAGGTCTTGATCAGTCTATTGAGTTGGCGGGTGTGTTCTTTGGTCGGATCTGCGGGTAGCTGTCTGTAGTGTTCCTGGTTGTCCAGTTGTCGGTATGCTTCTTTACAATAGTCCGTTCTGTTCTGTATGACGATGGCTCCTCCTTTGTCCGCTGGTTTGATGACAATGTTGCGGTTGGTCTTGAGAGCGTGGATGGCGTTGCGTTGTGCTCGGGTGACATTCTGGACTGTCTTGTGAGTGCGGCTGATGAATCTGGCGTTGATGCATTTCCTGACAGCTTGAGCATACATGTCAAGCTTGGGGCAGCGACCCTCCGGAGGGGTCCAGTTTGACTCTTTTTTCTTCGGTTGCTGCACTGCGAGTCCCTCTGTCTGCTGTTCTGGATCATTGATTGTCTCATTGGGTTTGTTGCTGACATCTTGGGATTTGTGGAAGTATTCCCGGAGCCTCATTCTCCTGATGAATTCCTCCGTGTCTGCCGCTCTTATTATAGCCATTCTTATCCGGGATATGAGTGTCGCTAACAAGGCCAGCATTTATTGTCATTCCCTAGTTGCCTTTGAGAAGTTGGTGATGAGCCGCCTTCTTGAACCTCTGCAGTCCATGTTGTGAAGGTACTCCCACAGTGCGCTAAGTAGCGAGTGCCAGGATTTTGATCCAACGATGATGAAGGAACGGCGATATATGTCCAAGCTGGGATGGTGTGTGATTTGGAGGGGAATTGGAGGTGATATGCACCTGCTGCCCTTGGCCTTCTAGGTGGTGGGATTGCGGGTTTGAGAGGTGCTGTCGAGGAAGCTTTGGACGACTTGCTGCAGTGCATCCTGTAGATAGTATACACTGCAGCCCTGGTATGTCAGTGGTGTTAAAGTGAGGGGAAAGAGACTCTGTTGGGGTGGGAGGGAAGGAGGAGAGAGAAGAAATTCCCTGTTGAGGGAGTCGTCAGAAAGAAAGAAACTATATTGTGGCCAGTGAGTTAGATCTCTGGGAGCTGTCTGTAGTGGGAGGGAGGCTGTGGTTTGGGTTTAAGGGCCCACATTATAAAATCCTCTGTCTCACTGTAAGCAACACCACACGAGATCGGTTTGTATTACAAATCAGTGAAGTTTAAAAATAAACAGATAGCTTTGCAATGGAGATTTTGTTTAGAGAGGAGTTGACTTTATACATATTTGGGGCTTTAATTTGTTGATAATTCATGCAGATATTTTAATTACCTGTTAATTTTTGATTGAAGCTCTAGTTAATTGTTTTGTGGGAGTGCTTCAGCTCCAAGTGCTCTGTGTCACCTGCTTGTACAGACAGCCTTGAACTGATTTCTTTATCAAATCCTTTCAGATTAACGATCTTGTACTGTACGGTGTTGTGTTTTTTCCAATTTGTTCCTGCAGCCAGTTTCCCAAATCCCCACATGGACTCCTAATGGTTTGTTCCTTTAATCTTCAGCCCAGGCATCTTGTTGGAGCTGTCATTTAACCAGCATGAAACATGAGCCATGTTATAATGAATTTCAGAGGGATTTTCACATTGCCTGAGGGGAATATGTTTGTTGCATGGTCAAAACTGAGAGAGAAGGCCAAACTAGATTCATAAAATGTATTTTAAATGTTAAACAGTATTACAAGAATCGGAGAATTTTCAGTTATTTTGACCGTTAATTATTAATGTAAGGGACTCTTTTTTTCAGAATTCTTGCTTTTGTGTTGTTTTATCTTCCATTTTGTTCATTTCTATTGACACAAACTCAGAAATGTAAACGTAGACTTATTTTGATCACAGTGAGATGAAAACAGAAATGTTTGCACCAACTGACAGCCAAGAGTAAAAAAAAAGAAAAAAATGATATTTATATAGTGCCTTTCCCGACCTCAGGATGTCCCAAAGCGCTTCATAGCCAATGAAGTACTTTTTGAAGTCTAGTCACTGTTGTAATGTAGGTAATGCAGCAGCCAATTTGCACACAAGGACACACAAACAGCAATGTGATAATGACTAGATAATCTGTTTTTTAGTGATGTTGGTTGAGGGATAAATATAGGCCAGGACACCGGGGATAACTTCCCTGCTCTTCTTCAAACTAGTGCCATGGGATCTTTTATGTCCACCTGTGAGGCCGCGGTTTAACATCTCATGCTTCAATACTGCACTGAAGTAATCCTCCACATAATATAGACTAAGGGTAGTTAAAGAACATAACAATGTAAGAACATAAGAAATAGGAGCAGGAGTAGGCCATTCGGCCCTTCGGGCCTGCTCTGCCATTCAGTAAGATCATGGCTGATCTTCTACCTCAACTCCACCTTCCTGTGCTATCCCCTATCCCTTGATTCCCTTAATATCCAAAAATCTTATTAAAAGATCCCATGGCACTATTTTGAAGAACAGAGGAGTTCTCCCCGGTGTCCTAGCCAAAATGTTGCTCTCCCTTCTAATGCCCTGACCATATACAGTCACAGCTCCCTACTGTTCTTTATTACTCCTCCTAGAGATTGGCACGCAAGATACCACATCCCAGGTTAGTTTGTGCTGCAGACGCACATCGGCCAGGAGGTGGACCGAGAGCCTGTACCTCCTCGGACTGGTGACTCTCTTTAATCCCTGGTGGATGGACCGTAATCCAATCTGCCCGAGTTGGATTCAGGCTGAGCTCCAACAGTGAGTGGTTGCTGAAGCTCGAAACATCCAAGGAACGACGGGCATAGAAGCATAGAAGATAGGAGCAGGAGTAGGCCATTCGGCCCCTCGAGCCTGCTCCGCCATTTAATGAGATCATGGCTGATCATCCAAATTCAGTACCCTGTCCCTGCTTTCTCCCCATATCCCTTGATCCCTTTAGCCTTAAGAAATATATCTATCTCCTTCTTGAATATAATTAATGAATTGGCCTCAACTGCCTTCTGTGGTAGAGAATTCCACAGGTTCACCACTCTCTGGGTGAAGAAATTCCTCCTCATCTCAGTCCTAAATGGCTTACCCCTTATCCTTAGACTGTGACCTCTGGTTCTGGACTCCCCCGCCATTGGGAACATCCTTCCTGCATCTAGTCTGTCTAGTCCTGTTAGAATTTTATAAGTTTCAATGAGATCCCCTCTCATTCTTCTAAACTCTAGCGAATATAAGCCTAATCAACCCAATCTCTCTTCATACGTCATTCCTGCCATCCCAGGTATCAGTCTGGTAAATCTTCGCTGCACTCCCTCCATGGCAAGAACATCCTTCCTCAGATAAGGCGACCAAAACTGCACACAATACTCAAGGTGTGGTCTCACCAAGGCCTTGTACAACTGCAGCAAGACATCCTTCCTCCTGTGCTCGAATCCTCTCGCTATGAAGGCCAGCATACCATTTGCCTTCTTAACCGCCTGCTGCACCTGCATGCTTACCTTCAGTGACTGTGTCCAAGTTGGGATAGTGTATGACTTGGAGGGGAACTTGGAGACAAAGCCCACAGTTCTTCTTTTCCGGAGCTGAAAATATTTAGCGGCCTGCATGTGTGTGCTGCTCGGAGCTTGTTGTTTATCAATGAAAATTCACAACAGTGCATCAAAGGGTTGCTGCCAGCACAGATATAAATGCACACAGAGCACAAGAAGGCGTTCAGTGGCAGTGCAAACCCCCACCTAAGTTAATTTGTCATCTTTCATTATTTTCACCATGTTCTTCCTTGTTCTGCTTCTTATATTTTATATATTTTTTAAATTAGCCCTTATTTTACATGTTGCTTGTCTTTCTGTCTTTTTCTTTGCTGTTTGACTTGTGTATTTTCCTTTCTATTCGCACTACTCACAGTATGGCACTCACCGAAGAAGAACAGGGGAGTTCTCCCTGGTGTGCTAGCCTATATTTATCCCTCAACCAACATCACTAACAGATTATCTGGTCATTTATCTCAGTGCTGTTTGTGGGACCTTGCTGTGCACAAATTGGCTGCTGCATTTCCTACAGGAGTGAATACTCTTCAAACATCCATCATTGGGTGTGAAGCACTTTGGGACGTCTTTAGGTCGTGAAAGGCCCGATATAAATACAAGCTTTCGTTTCTATTTTCATTTCTCTTCCATCTCAATTAATAATAAAAATATAAATGTCCTTATTTTGAATGATTTTCTCTTTTCTTTCAGGTTCTGCTGCACAATGCCATATTGCCGGGCTGAAAGGCAGGCAGCCTGCTCCAAGCCCACTGCCAAGGCTGCTGTGTACTGGGTACAATATCCCATTTATATTGTACAGAGTTGCTTCACAACAACAACAACAACAATGTGTAATTATATAGCGCCTTTAACGTAGTAAAACGTCCCAAGGCGCTGCACAGGAGTGTTTTAAGACAAAAAATTTGACACCGATCCACATAAGGATAAATTAGGGCAGGTGACCGAAAGCGTGGTCAAAGAGGTAGGTTTTAAGGAGCATCTTAATGGAGGAAAGAGAAGTAGGGAGGTGGAAAGGTTTAGGCAGGGAATTCCAGAGCTTAGGGCCGAGGCAACAGAAGGCACGGCCAGTAATGGTTGAGCGATTGTAATCAGGGGTGCTCAAGAGGGCAGAATTAGAGGAGCGCAGATATCTCGGGGGGTTGTGGGGCTGAAGGAGATTACAGAGATAGGGAGGGGCGAGGCCATGGAGGGATTTGAAAACAACAATGAGAATTTTGAAATCGAGGCGCTGCTTAACCGGGAGACAATGTAGGTCAGCGAGCACAGGGGTGATGGGCGATGACTTCAAACAGAAGTCATCCTGGCTGCCTGATCTCGGGAATCCTCCTGTTTACATTGGATCTCAGCATTCCGGCAACAACACAGATAAATGAATAAAAAAACTGCACACACATTGTGCTTAAAAGGCACGATTGCATTAACAGTAATGGCGGGAAAGTGGGAGCACTGGCAATCAAGCACGCCGACCTCCACTCACGATTCCCCCGATCTGCACTCCAATCAAGCCAGGCCCTGCACTGAGAGCAGATAATTGACCTTGCTAATGGGGAAGCTGACAAACTTCCAGGCTTTGAACATTCTCCTGTTTTTCGGCGCAAAACTTCCATAATCTGGGTGGCCGGAAGCAGAAATTGGGGAAGATCCAGTGTAGGTCGGCTCTAAGCGACAAAACTCCCATTTAAAGTGGGGGAGGGTGCATCATACATCCGCCCAGGTATGACGGCATGCAAATCAGGGACTTGCGTCATGCAACATAGCTGATAATTGAACGACAAACAGTTTTGGAGTGTGGGGGAATAATCCAAATCCTGAATTCAATGGAATCAGATAGTGCCAAACTATAGATTCAGTGGAACCAGTTAACGCCAAACTATCGATTCAATGGAACCAGATAGTGCCACACCATAGATTCAATGGAACCAGATAGTGCCACACTATAGATTCAATGGAACCAGATAGTGCCACACTATAGATTCAATGGAATCAGATAGTGCCACACCATAGATTCAATGGAACCAGATAGTGCCACACTATAGATTCAATGGAACCAGATAGTGCCACACTATAGATTCAATGGAACCAGTTAACGCCAAACTATAGATTCAATGGAATCAGATAGTGCCACACTATAGATTCAGTGGAACCAGTTAACGCCAAACTATAGATTCAATGGTACCAGATAGTGCCAAACTATAGATTCAATGGAACCAGATAGTGCCAAACTATAGATTCAATGGAACCAGATAGTGCCAAACTATAGATTCAGTGGAACCAGTTAACGCCAAACTATAGATTCAATGGAACCAGATAGTGCCACACCATAGATTCAATGGAATCAGATAGTGCAACACTATAGATTCAATGGAATCAGATAGTGCCACACTATAGATTCAATGGAACCAGATAGTGCCACACCATAGATTCAATGGAACCAGATAGTGCCACACCATAGATTCAATGGAATCAGATAGTGCCACACTATAGATTCAATGGAACCAGATAGTGCCACACCATAGATTCAATGGAACCAGATAGTGCCACACCATAGATTCAATGGAACCAGATAGTGCCACACTATAGATTCAATGGAACCAGATAGTGCCACACCATAGATTCAATGGAATCAGATAGTGCCACACCATAGATTCAATGGAACCAGATAGTGCCACACCATAGATTCAATGGAACCAGATAGTGCCACACTATAGATTCAATGGAACCAGATAGTGCCACACTATAGATTCAATGGAACCAGTTAACGCCAAACTATAGATTCAATGGAATCAGATAGTGCCACACTATAGATTCAGTGGAACCAGTTAACGCCAAACTATAGATTCAATGGTACCAGATAGTGCCAAACTATAGATTCAATGGAACCAGATAGTGCCAAACTATAGATTCAATGGAACCAGATAGTGCCAAACTATAGATTCAGTGGAACCAGTTAACGCCAAACTATAGATTCAATGGAACCAGATAGTGCCACACCATAGATTCAATGGAATCAGATAGTGCAACACTATAGATTCAATGGAATCAGATAGTGCCACACTATAGATTCAATGGAACCAGATAGTGCCACACCATAGATTCAATGGAACCAGATAGTGCCACACCATAGATTCAATGGAATCAGATAGTGCCACACTATAGATTCAATGGAACCAGATAGTGCCACACCATAGATTCAATGGAACCAGATAGTGCCACACCATAGATTCAATGGAACCAGATAGTGCCACACTATAGATTCAATGGAACCAGATAGTGCCACACCATAGATTCAATGGAATCAGATAGTGCCACACCATAGATTCAATGGAACCAGATAGTGCCACACCATAGATTCAATGGAACCAGATAGTGCCACACTATAGATTCAATGGAACCAGATAGTGCCACACCATAGATTCAATGGAACCAGATAGTGCCACACCATAGATTCAATGGAACCAGATAGTGCCACACTATAGATTCAATGGAACCAGATAGTGCCACACCATAGATTCAATGGAATCAGATAGTGCCACACCATAGATTCAATGGAACCAGATAGTGCCACACCATAGATTCAATGGAACCAGATAGTGCCACACTATAGATTCAATGGAACCAGATAGTGCCACACTATCGATTCAATGGAACCAGATAGTGCCACACCATAGATTCAATGGAACCAGATAGTGCCACACTATCGATTCAATGGAATCAGATAGTGCCACACCATAGATTCAATGGAATCAGATAGTGCCACACTATAGATTCAATGGAATCAGATAGTGCCACACCATAGATTCAATGGAACCAGATAGTGCCACACTATAGATTCAATGGAACCAGATAGTGCCACACTATCGATTCAATGGAACCAGATAGTGCCACACCATAGATTCAATGGAATCAGATAGTGCCACACCATAGATTCAATGGAACCAGATAGTGCCACACTATAGATTCAATGGAACCAGATAGTGCCACACTATCGATTCAATGGAACCAGATAGTGCCACACCATAGATTCAATGGAATCAGATAGTGCCACACCATAGATTCAATGGAATCAGATAGTGCCACACTATAGATTCAATGGAATCAGATAGTGCCACACCATAGATTCAATGGAATCAGATAGTGCCACACCATAGATTCAATGGAATCAGATAGTGCCACACCATAGATTCAATGGAATCAGATAGTGCCACACCATAGATTCAATGGAATCAGATAGTGCCACACCATAGATTCAATGGAATCAGATAGTGCCACACCATAGATTCAATGGAATCAGATAGTGCCACACCATAGATTCAATGGAACCAGATAGTGCCACACCATAGATTCAATGGTACCAGATAGTGCCAAACTATAGATTCAGTGGAACCAGATAGTCCCACAACATAGATTCAGTGGAACCAGATAATGCCACACCATAGATTCAATGGAATCAGATAGTGCCAAACTATAGATTCAATGGAACCAGATAGTGCCACACTATAGATTCAATGGAACCAGATAGTGCCACACTATAGATTCAATGGAACCAGATAGTGCCACACCATAGATTCAATGGAACCAGATAGTGCCACACCATAGATTCAATGGAATCAGATAGTGCCACACCATAGATTCAATGGAACCAGATAGTGCCACACCATAGATTCAATGGAACCAGATAGTGCCACACTATAGATTCATGGAACCAGATAGTGCCACACTATAGATTCAGTGGAACCAGATAGTCCCACAACATAGATTCAGTGGAACCAGATAATGCCACACCATGGATTCAGTGGAACCAGATAACACCAAAATATAGATTCAATCAAACCAGATTATAACAAACCATGGATTCAATGGAACCAGATAATGCCAAACCATGGATTCAATCGAACCCGATAGAAGCAAACCATGAAAAAGAGGGTGCATGATGAATGTCAGGTGAATTCTTCAAGGGAGAACCAGACCAAATACAATAAGTTGAGAGGGGAAGTGAAGATGAAAATAAGATTGGCAAAGAGAGAATATGAGAGTAGAATGGTGGTTAACAAAAAAGGGAACCCAAAAGACCTTCTACCGGCATGTAAACAGCAAGCGGGTAGTAAGAGGCGGGGTGAGGCCTATTAGGGACCAAGAAGGTGATATATGCTTAGAGGCGCAGGGCAAGGCTAGAATACTCAATGAGTACTTTGATTCGGTGTTTACTAAGGAGGTGGATGCTGACAAAATATCAGTAGAAGTGGAAAAGGTAGAAGCAATGGAAGGGGTGAAAATTGATAGACAGGATGTACTAGAAAGGCTGGGTATGCTTAGAGTGGATAAGTCACCTGGTCCAGATGGCTTGCATCCCATGTTGATAAGGGAATTGGGGGAGGAGATAGCGGAAGGGCTTGCCATAATTTTACAATCTTCCCTAGATGCGGGGAGGTGCCTGAGGAATGGAAAGTGGCAAATGTGACATCATTGTTCAAGAAAGGGTGTAAGGACAATCCTAGTAACTACAGGCCAGTCATTTTAACATCAGTGGTGGGTAAAGTTTTAGAAACAATAATCAAGAAAAAAATTAACGGGCACTTGGAGAGGTTTAAGCTAATTAAGGAGAGCCAACACGGATTTGTAAAAGGCAGATCGTATTTGACTAATCTAATTGAATTTTTTGATGAAGTAACAGGGAGGATTGATGAAGGGAATGCAATGGATGTTGTCTACATGGATTTTCGGAGGCGTTTGACAAAGTAGTACATAGAAGGCTGGTTAATAAAATTGAGGCTCATGGAATAGTTGGGTCTGGTGACAGCTTGGATAAGGAATTGGCTTAAGGACAGAAAACAGCGAGTTGTAGTAAATGGCTGTTTTTCAGACTGGAGGATGGTAGACAGTGGTGTTCCCCAAGGGTCAGTGCTGGTGCCACTGCTTTTTTTATATATATATATAAATGACCTGGATATTGGAATACAGAGTAGAATTTGCCGATGACACCAAACTTGGGGTGTGGCAAACAGTGAGGATGATACCAATCGACGGCAACAGAACATAGAAAGGCTAGCAGAATGGGCAGACAAGTAGCAGATGGAATTTAATACAGAGAAGTACGAGATGATGTATTTTGGCAGAAGGAACAGGGAGAGGCAATATATACTTAATGGCACAGTTTTAAGAGTGTGCAGGGACAGAGGGACATGGGAGTTAATGTGCATAGGTCCCTGAAGGTGGCGGGACATAATGGGCTGGACATTCCGATGCCTATGGGTGTGTACACGCTGTGTACACACCCATAGGGACATCGGAAATGCCGGTTTCAGGCATGCACAGTGCATGTGCTGAAAACCGGCATTTCCGATCTGTCAAGAATGCTCTTGACAGATCGGACGCCTGCCCTGGAGAAGGGCCTCTGCGGGCGGATAGTTCCGCTTTCTGGAGAACCTCCGCCTGCAGAAAACCCTTAGAAATCTTACGCCTGGTACATAAGATTTGAAAAAAGTAAAAAAAAATGTTTTCACTCATTTATCATTTAAAAATATTTTTTAAAAGGTAAGTTTATTTTTAGCCCCGTAATTTTTTTTTAAAAATTTAATTTTTGTTTAAAATATTAAATTTATTGTAATTTCAACTAATTTAAAAAAAGTGATTTAAAATTTTTTTTATTTAATGTTTTAAAGTGTTTTGGGGGTGATCTCCATTCATATATTTGACAGGTCTATCTGTCAAGTGTATGAAGGGAGATTCCCTTCTTTGATTGGCTACCCATGGCAAACGTGACCCCAGGGACGCTTGCGAACCTGCGCACTTGGAGTTGGAGAGGCCTAGGATCGGAAATATATGCACATCGGGAGCCGTCAGGTAAGTGCGTAGATTTTTTCCAGATCAGGGGCCTCTGCACGTGGGAAGCCTCCGATCGGAAAATACGGCCCATTGAGAGAGTGGTTAGCAAAGCATATGGGGGGAAAAATTCGGTTGCTTTGCGCCTCCCGTTAGCACCCTAAGAGGGTGCTAATGGGACGCAAAGCAACTAGCACCCGGCCGCCAACGCCTCCTGCAAAATTCAGCGGGAGGTTAGCGGCGGCGGTAACCGTTCGCGCCCCGCGGTGCTGCGCCGCCAGCGATGACATCATCGCCATGTGCAGCGCCCCGCTCGCGCCCCGGCTGCAATCTTCAGTAACGCCCCCTGACTTGCCGCCAGACGCTATCTTCCAATGGGCGGAAGAGACCTCCTCAGGAGATCAACACAGCCTGGTTGCACATTGCACAGGAGGACACAAGCAGGGATGTTGTCAGGAGGACCAGGCTGCAGTGGTGTAACCCTTTCAATGATCTCAGTAGATCACGAAACGTTACTGCAAAACCACACTCAACCTCATCCTGCTGTGCCACTCATCACATCCCCATCACTCTGCCTTCCCTACCCTACTCCTGCACATCCTTACTCACACCAACTTACCTTGCACCTCCACCCATCCCTCTCTATCTACATTATCACTTCCCCATCTAACTAGCTACTCCTCACACTCACCCTCATCCTAATCCAATCATACCAACTAACAACACACAAGAGTAGGCACTTGGGTGTTTTATGCAATGTTCATGTAAAGTTTCTGTTATTGTGCTGTCAAACATTGAAACCTTTATTTTCAACACTTTGCATTCTTGGACAGATCTGTCTGCACCTTTGGAAGTGGCTTAGTGAGTTGCAGTGAATGGTGAGACATAACGGTACCCCCCCCGCAATGGTCATGAGTGTGAAAGGAATGGCTTGGGCATTGTAGGGATGCTTTATGGTTTTGGTGTGGGGTGGTGCCAACCTGGCGCATCATGTGGCAGCCAGGGTGTACAGCATCAAGTGAAGTAAATCTGGCCATGGTGAGGCCATCCCTGGCGTCCCGGGCAGCAATGTGTTCGGGTGATGATGCCCTCTGTCCTGTGCAGCACCAGTTGATTGCGGAGAAGGTTAGTGTTGTTGTTAGTGCTGCTGGTGTGCCTGGTGCTGCTGGTATTGGGGCTGATCGTGGTGGGATTCTGAGGACCAAGGTGAGATAGTTTCAAGGGCACCGTTGCTGATGTAATAGATGGCAGGTGAACTTGAGATAGAATCATAGAATCATAGAATGGTTACAGGACGGATGAAGGCCATTCAGCCCGTCGAGCCCGTGCCAGCTCTCTGCAAGAGCATTTCAGCTAGTCCAACTCCCCCATCCTTTCCCTGTAGCCCTGCAATTTATTTTCCTTCAGGTACTTATCCAACTCCCTTTTGAAAGCCATGATTGAGTCTGCCTCCACCACCCTTTCAGGCATTGCATTCCAGATCCTAACCACTCGCTGAGTAAAGAAGTTTTTCCTCATGTCGCCTTTGTTTCGTCTGCCAATCACCTTAAATCTGTGCCCTCTGGTTCTTGACCCTTCTGCCAATGGGATCAGTTTCTCTCTATCTACTCTGTCCAGACCCCTCATGATTTTGAACACCTCTATCAAATCTCCTCTCAATCTTCTCTGCTCTAAGGAGAACAACCCCAGCTTCTCCAGTCTATCCACATAACTGAAGTCCCTCATTACTGGAATCATTCTCGTAAGTCTTTTCTGCACCCTCTCTAAAGCCTTCACATCCTTCCTAAAATGCGGTGCCCAGAATTGGACACAATACTCCAGTTGAGGCCGAAGCATTGTTTTATAAAGGTTCATCATAATTTCCATGCTTTTGTACTCTATACCTCTATTCATGAAGCCCAGGATCCTGTAAACTTTTTTAATTGCTTTCTCAACCTGTCCTGCCACCTTCAACAATTTGTGCACATATACCCCTAGGTCTCTCTGTTCATGCACTCCCTTTAGGATTGTACCCTTTAGTTTATATTGCCTCTCCTCATTCTTTCTACCAAAATGTATCACTTCGCACTTTTCTGCGTTAAATTTCATCTGCCACGTGTCCGCCCATTTCACCAGCCTGTCTATGTTTTCCTGAAGTCGAGCAGTATCTTCCTCACTGTTCACTATACTTCCAAGTTTTGTGTCACCTGCAAATTTAGAAATTGTGCCCTGTACACTGAAGTCATGAATATATATCAAGAAAAGCAGTGGTCCTAGAACCGCCCCGTGGGCAACACCACTGTATACCTTCCTCCAGTCCGAAAAACAACTGTTCACCACTACTCTCTGTTTCCTGTCACTTAGCCAATTTCGTATCCGTGCTGCCACTGTCCCTTTTATTCCATGGGCTTCAACTTTGCTGGCAAACCTATTATGTGGCACTTTGTCGAACGTCTTTTAGAAATCCATGTACACCACGTCAACTGCATTACCCTAATCAACCCTTCTGTTACCTCATCAAAAAACTCGATCAAATTAGTTAAACACGATTTGCCTTTAACAAATCCGTGCTGGCTTTCCTTAATTAATCCACACTTGTCCAAGTGACTGTTAATTTTGTCCCTGATTATTGTTTTTAAAAGCTTCCCAACTACCGAGGTTAAACTGCCTGACCTGTAGTTGCTGGGTTTATCTTTACACCCTTTTTTGAACAAGGGTATAACATTTGCAATTCTCCAGTCCTCTGGCACCACTCCCGTTTCTAAGGAGGATTGGAAGATTATGGCCAGTATCTCCGCAATTTCTTCCTTCACTTCCCTCAAAGTCCTAGGATGCATCCCATCTGGTCCTGGTGACTTATCGACTTTAAGTACAACCAGCCTTTCTAGTAGCTCCTCTTTATCAATTTTTATCCCATCCAGTATCTCCTCTACCTCCTCCTTCACTATGTCTATGGCAGCATCTTCTTCCTTGGTAAAGACAGATGCAAAGTACTCATTTAGTACCTCAGGCATACCCTCTGCCTCATGCGTAGGTCCCCTTTTTGGTCCATAATCGGTCCCACCCCTCCTCTTACAACCTGTTTACTATTTATATGCCTATAGAAGACTTTTGGATTATCTTTTATGTTAGCTGCCATTCTATTCTCATACCCTCTCTTTGTCCTTCTTATTTTCTTTGTCACTTCTCCTCTGAAC
Source organism: Squalus acanthias (assembly GCA_030390025.1). Lineage (NCBI taxonomy): Eukaryota > Metazoa > Chordata > Chondrichthyes > Squaliformes > Squalidae > Squalus > Squalus acanthias. Next base: position 39,172,566 of record CM059428.1, read on the forward strand.
TTTCTATATTTAGCCTGATTCTCAGATGTATTCTCAACCTGACATCTGTCATAAGCGCTCTTTTTCTGTTTCATTTTATTCTCTATCTCTTTCGTCATCCAGGGAGCTCTGAATTTAGTTGCTCTACCTTTCCCCCTCGTGGGAATGTACCTCGACTGTATCCGAGCTATTCCCTCTTTAAAGGCAGCCCATTGTTCCACTACAGTTTTGCCTGCCAATCTTTGATTTCCTTTTACCCGGGCCAGATCCGTTCTCATCCCACTGAAATTGGCCTTCCTCCAATTAAGTATTTTTACTCTAAATTGCTCCCTGTCTATTTCCATAGCTAATCTAAACCTTATGATACTATGATCACGGTTCCCTAAATGTTCACCTACTGACACTTGCTCCACTTGTCCCACCTCATTCCCCAGAACCAGATCCAGCAATGCCTCTTTCCTCGTTGGGCCGGAAACATGCTGATCAAGAAAGTTCTCCTGAACACACTTCAGAAATTCTTCCCCCTCTCTGCCCTTTACACTATTACTGTCCCAGTCTATATTAGAATAGTTGAAGTCCCCCATTATCACTACTCTATAGTTCTTGCACCTCTCTGTAATTTCTCTGCAAATTTGCTCCTCCATATTTTTCCCACTAGTTGGAGGCCTATAGAATACACCTAGCAGTATAATGGCACTTCTATTATTTCTTAACTCTAGCCATATAGATTCTGTCCTTGACCCCTCCAGGACATCCTCTCTCTCCAGCACTGTAACATTCTCCTTAACCAATATTGCCACACCACCTCCGATCTTTCCTTCCCTATCTTTCCTGAACACTGTAAGATTCTGAAAATTGTAATAAAACTGCTGCTACCGTGTGGAGATCGAAATTGCGAACGAATTGTGAGATGATAACGGACGGATTCAAAATGTAGGAAATCGGCATGTGTTCTTTGTTTGTGAAGACACAAAATGGCAGAAGTCAGCAGGGGGTCCTTTGCCTAGTGGTCAGCATGGTCCTTTGTTTGAGAGGCCACATGGACAAGAAGGAAGAACATGATTGACAAGGAAGTCCCACCCCCATACATCTCACAGGAACAGGAATGTGTCATGCGGAAGGTACTCCAATCAGGAAAGATTTGGAGTGAAACTGATCTATCAGAGGGAGGTGGACAGTTATTTACAATGGAGGCCAGCAGAAAAGGCCTTCTAATAGAAGTAACCCAGGGGCGGGAGATTCAAGACTCAGAAGGAACACCGAAGGAACCAAGAGGGTTTCAGAAGAAGCCCAGAAGACAGAGCAGGAGGAAGAATGAACTGAGAAAGCTGGCCAGTCTATGTTTCGACTTACAATTTCCCTGGACCGATCACCCAGATATAAAGGAGTATGTATGAAAATCGGACATAAGCTTAGATGTTGTTAAGGGGGTACTTTTGTGTATGTTTAAATTAATAAGTTGCAGGCATATTTATTGCTGAGAATTCTTTGAATTTATTGCTGAAGGTGCTTCTATGCACACTCGAATTTTGAACTATAGTGTGAATAAAGACCAATTTTATTGATCACATCCTTGTCTGTCATTGTTAAGCTAATTCGTAATTCTTAAGGTCTGAACAGTAGTAAGAGAAAGACTTATAACACCTTATATCCAGGAATATTTAATACCCAATCCTGCCTTTTTTGAGCCAGGTCTCCGTTATTGCCACGACATCATATTCCCAAATAAAAACAGAAAATGCTGGAGATACTCAGCAGGTCAGGCAGCATCTGTGAAAGAGAAACAGAGTTAACGTTTCAGGTCGATGACCTTTCGTCAGAACTGTAGCATATTCCCATGTGGCTATTTGCGCCTGCAGCTCACCAACCTTGTTTACTATGTTTTGTGCGTTCACACACTTACACTGTAAAGCTATCTTAGACCATCCTGTGTTCTCTCTTAGTCTGATCCCACCTAATATCTTACTATTTCTTACTTTAGTTCCATCTGTCTCTCCCAATCCTTTGTGCCCTTTGTTTCTCCTTTCTAATGCTACATCCTGGTGCCCATCCCCCTGCCAACTTAATTTAAACCCTCCCCAACAGCACTAGATATTGGTACCGGCTCTGTTGATGTGCAACCCGTCCAGCCGGTACAGGTCCCACCTCCCCCAGAACCGGCCCCAATGCCCCAGGAATCTGAAGCCCTCCCTCCTGCACCATCTCTCCAGCCACGCATTCATCTGCTCTATTCTCCTATTTCTATACTCACTAGCACGTGGCACCGGGAGTAATTCAGAGATTACTACCTTTGAGGTCCTGCTTTTTAATCTCTTTCCTAGCTCCCTGAAATCTGCCTGCAGGACCTCATCTCTCTTTCTTACTAGCACAGCTGGCACAGGCACGATGGGCCAAATGCACGATGGGCCAAATGTAAGATGACAGAAGCAATCTGTCAATGGTGGGAGAGGTTGTTCCAAGAAGGTGACACTGGATAGAGAGTTTGCTCCAAATACTTGCAACCTGCATAAAGCTCAATCTGTCTTCCAAATGCAGTAAGCAACAGCTTCTGAGCTTGGAAAGTGAACAGCTGTGAGATGGGAGCTTTTATAGCACATCTGCAGCTGTCAAGTAATGAGATGATTCCATGGTCATACAACTCCTGACCTCCTTACCTGACGTGATCCGTGAGCAGCGTAGACCCCGTGGCCGACCTCGTAAAATGGTAAGGTGAGCTCAAAATACTTTTTAATGGGCTGTTAACAAGGTCAACATCAACATCCTGGAGGTCACCATTGACCAGAAACTTAACTGGACCAGCCACAGAAATACTGTGGCAACAAGAGCAGGTCAGAGGCTGGGTATTCTGCGGCAAGTGTCTCACCTCCTGACTCCCCAAAGCCTTTCTACCATCTACAAGGCACAAGTCAGGAGTGTGATGGAATACTCTCACTTACCTAGATGAGTGCAGCTCCAACAACACTCAAGAAGCTCGACACCATCCAGGACAAAGCAGCCCACTTGATTGGCACCCCATTCACCACCGGCGTACCGTGGCTGCAGTGTGTACCATCTACAAGATGCACTGCAGCAACTCGCCAAGGCTTCTTCGGCAGCACCTCCCAAACCCACGACCACCTAGAAGGACAAGGGCAGCAGGCACATGGAACACCACCACCTCCAAGTTACCCTCCAAGTCACACACCATCCTGACTTAGAAATATATCACCGATCCTTCATCGTCGCTAGGTCAAAATCCTGGAACTCCCTTCCTAACAGCATTGTGGGAGTGCCTTCACCACACGGACTGCAGCGGTTCAAGAAGGCAGCTCACCATCACCTCCTCAAGGGCAATTAGGGATGGGCAATAAATGCTGGCCTTGCCAGCGACACCCACATCCCATAAACAAATTTAAAAAATAATTTTTAAATGACCTGAATTGCCTCCCCGACCAATGCGTATCGGGTCTGTTCAGCCCTGACAGACCCAACATCTGGGAAAGTCGCATGGTGGCGGGTTGACAGCGGGGTCCCGATCACCAAACGCGCCCGCTGACCCCCCGAAAAATTCCCCTCTTTGAATCTATAAGGAAAACTTTGCAGAGCTATGGGGAAAGAGCAGGGGAGTGGGACTAATTGGAATGCTCTTTCAGTGTGAGCTGGCACAGGCATGATGGACCAAATGTAAGATTCCATGGGATAGGCACCTGCTTCAAAGGGGGAAGGCAGGGCAATTCACTATGGCACTTTGTCGCAGCATTATCAGGCCCATGAGGCTCTGGTGGGGCAGAGCAAAATTTGGCTTTTCCTGACAGTTTCAGTAACTTAATCAATCCCAGGGCCAAAGCCAGCCTTCGAATTTTTAAATCTCCACCCCCCCACAACCCTGGCAATGTTGTACATCAGGAATGCATGGGCTTCTCCGGCACCCAAGCATTGCTAAGGATGTAAATGAGGGCAATATGTCATGTGGCATATTTCCCTCCTTTATATGGCATTACAAGACGCCCATCCATTCACGTGTGCTTTGTACTTGCCCCGAAAATGCCGGGATTTTTGATGGGGCTAAAAAAATGCACAGCCTCGGAGATCTGGGCTCCACTTGAAAATCTTCCCCCCCCCCCCCCCCCCCCCCCCCGCTATCTGGGAAACACCACAGGAGATCAGCTAGCTTTGAAACTTAGGAACAGGAGTAGGCCATTCAGCCCCTTGAGCCTGTTCCCCCATTCAGTTAAGATTTGTATCTAAACTCCATAAATATAAATATATTTCCCACAGTACAATTACCTTGAGGCTCAAGAATAAATAAATGCTGACACTCCAGATCAATCAAGCTGCCAACACCATCAGAGAGAAAAAACCCAATGCTCTGCTCACACAAAACAGCCAGGAAAAATGAATGTTTACTCTGACGGGCATCAAACATTCCCCTTCTCCCACCGGACTGGCAGGTAGGAGAACAAGTACCTATGTCTATATCTTTTTATTTATGCCTCTTTTATTGCTGTGGTTCTAGGACGTGCAGAATCTCTTAGCCACCACTGCCATAGTGATTGGGAATTGTGGGATGGACATGGAAAATGTTGACCAATATGAGCTATTTTTCTGTTTATGTGCAATTTTTTTTGAAGGAGCAAGAGGCTCTAAACTCAAAATGACCCAAACTGAAGCAAACTGAAGTCTTTGTAAATTGAAAGTCAGCAAAAGTTGTGCGACTCCAAATCAAATATTTAGTTTGGCACAGAATCCTGGCCTGTGCTGGACTAGCGAGTGTGATTCTGCGATCAGGCGCTTCCAGCGAAGAGCAACACTCGCAGTTTTCTAGGATGTGCCCCCTACGAGTACAGCTCCCACTGGGAGCTCCGCATCGTGAATCACCCATTCATTACACCTGCCGATAGCATCACATTCCAGAAGTGCTGGATGTGTGTCTGTGTTGGAAGTTGGATTTCTTATTTGGGTAAGAATGTAATCTCAGGCATAGGAAGGTGAAAATAGCAGGGAAGCAGCAAGGTGATCCATTTTGATCTGGAAAGGAAAACTTGCCTTTATAGAGCACCTTTTACAACCTCGGGATGTCCCAAAGCACTTTACAGCCAATTAATTACTTTTGAAGTGTGGTCACTGTTGTAATGGAGGAAACACGCAGCCAATTTGCACATTGCAAATTCCCACAAACAGTAATGTGTTAATGATCAGATTATCTGTTTTAGATGTTGCATAAGGGATAAATATTGGCCAGGACACCAGGGAGAACACCTTGTACTTCTTCAAATACTGCAATGGATCTTTTACGTCCACCTGAGAGGGCACAGTTTAACATCACATTAGAAAGACGGCACCTCCGACTGTTCAGCACTCCCTCAGTACTGCATTGGAATGTCAGTGTGGTTTATATGCTCAAGTCTCTACAGAGGGACTTAACTCACACAACCTTCTGACTCAGAGGCAAGAGTGCTACCAACTGAGCCATAGCTGACACCTTATATGACACAAATATATTCCAAGCCGTCTTCTGGAATGGGCATTGTCTACTAGAATTTCCAATTCTTTCAGCTGAATTCTGAGCAGTAAGAAAACTTCAGCATGCTTGGTCCCGTCATGCAAGATGCCAAATCTCGTACTATTGAGAAATGGATCTCTGACTGTTTCAGGACACACAGGGTATAATTTTAACTATGGCCGATGGTATAAAACAAGCAATATCGAACTAGCCTCCCATGATACACCCCTCCTGATTTTCCTTTCCATTGAAGTCAAACATCAATTTTTTTTGAATCATTCATGGGACGTGGGTGTCGCTGGCAAGGCCATAATTTATTGCCCATCCCTAATTGCCCTTGAGAAGGTGGTGGCGAGCCACCTTCTTGAACAGCTGCAGTCCTTGTGGTGAAGGTACTCCCACAGTGCTGTAAGGGAAGGAGTTCCAGGATTTTGACCCAGCGACGATGAAGGAATGGCGATATAGTTCCAAGTCAGGATGGTGTGTGACTTGGAGGGGAACATACTGCAGCCACAGGTGCGTCGGTGGTGGAGGGAGTGAATGTTTAAGGTGGTGGATGGGATGCCAATCAAGCGGGCTGCTTTGTCCTGGATAGTGTCGAGCTCCTTGAGTGTTGTTGGCACTGCACTCATCCAAGCAAGTGGAGAGTATTCCATCACACTCCAGACTTGTGCCTTGTAGATGGTAGAAAGGCTTTGGGGAGTCAGGAGGTGAGTCACTTGCCAAAGATTACCTAGCCTCTGACCTGCTCTTGTAGCCACCGTATTTATGTGGCTGGTCCAGTTAAGTTTCTGGTCAATGGTGACCTCCCAGGATGTTGATTATGGGGATTTGTAGAATTCGCAATATATCGCGATTTTATTAATAAGGAGAAAACACAAAGTTTCGTTCAAACAGCTTTTATTTCAGTAGAATGCTGGCAGGTTTAAAGTGGACACAAGCAGCCTGTAAAATGGCCGCCGCACCTCGTGACAGAACATTCTAGACTTTTCAACAGGCAGACAAGATGGCGTTCCAATAAACATTTGTGCAAGATCGATTAAGATTCAGCACAGTGAAGATAATACACGAGACATTATGGGTTTGCAGTATACACATAGATACTGAAATCGGTCTCCCAGGTACAAAGGAAAGCCATTGTACCGAGTAATCAAGGGCCCATCCAAAAGACATTAATATGTAAAATCCCAACGACTCTACGATGAGAGAGCCGTTAGCAGGTAGTTATACAGGACACTTGGAAGCCCCAAACCCCTCCAGGGAGAACACCGACCGATTTAACAATGGGAGAAATATTAACAGGTACTCAGACATTTACGAGTAGCTCCGAAACCCATTAAGAACGGAGATCACCCATACAAGACATTTTGAGCGCCAAACCCTAAACAAAAGAATGGACATTATAGTTGGGCGGGAAAACGGAAGATTTTGCACTATAATTGCAGGCTCCAAACCGTCCAGCTTTCTCTTATCCTGTGCTCTTATTTCGTAACCTCGTGGCTGCTCCTGTGTACTCGTAGTCGGGCTCCTGCTTGCCTGTTGCCTCTTCTGAAAAGACTGTTGAACTTTCTGATCCGTTCGGATCTACCTCGTGTCGCGTAACGAAGACCTATATTGATAACCGGTATCGGAACCAAAAGGCCCGAGAAGAGATGAGATGAGATGAGATGAGAAGAGAGGAAGACCATATCCATCGCCACGGTCAGTAAATCCCGACCGCGCCTGTAGGTCGATTAGCCAAGTTTTCCTCGCCAGGAAGACTTCTTCGAACTTGCAAGGAAACATATCGTATCGACGATATCGACAACTGTGCTCGAAGAGTACCTGTTAAACCAACCAATACAGATCTTCATCACAGCAGACGTTCCAGCCTGCTAGCCGGAGCAGCAGAAGCAAGTAAACAAGTGGGACCAGGAGATCTCCTGACCGACACGTGGGTGCTGCGGTGAAAAACATCCGATCAGCTATTCGGAATTTCTCCGAGTTATCACGAGTGGTGAGCATGAGTCTCGAAATCCTACGAATCTAGTTTAGGATAGATATTGATAGGGGAGGGTTTAAGGATTAAGGATATTTGTAATGTGTGCCCCTATTTACTTTGTGCCGTTCGTTCCTCGTTTCCCTAAGATCGACTATATAACTGTTTGTAAGATTGTACTGTCATTAATCTGTGCTTATGACATGTATTTCATAATCTTAAGTATCATGCAATAAAGATTTTCCATTTCGTACCATTCAAACCAAGTCTACATGAGTTTCATCTCCATTACTGCTCTCGCATCTAAGTCCAGTGTCTAGAACCGTAAGGGAGAGTGATTCGAACCACTCACAGGTGTGTCTAGTGTTCCCAGACTGGCTGGAGACCAGAACAGGCAACAAGGCCTAGACCCGCACTGACATACAGGCTGCACAGAGCCGCGTGAATCTCACAGGCTGCGAGACACGCAGGGTCAGAATCCCTTACAGATTCGGCGATGATAATCCCGTCGAATGTCAAGGGGAGGTGACTGGACTCTTTCTTGTTGGAGATGCTCATTGCCTGGTACTTGTGTGGCGCAAATGTTACTTGCCACTTATCAGCCGAAGCCTGAATGTTGTCCAGGTCTTGCTGCATGCAGGCACGGACTGCCTGATTATCTGAGGAGTTGAGAATGGAACTGAACACTGTGCAATCATCAGCGAACATCCCCACTTCTGATCTTATGATGGAGGGAAGATCATTGATGAAGCAGCTGAAGATGGTTGGGCCTAGGATACTGCCCTGAGGAACTCCTGCAGCGATGTCCTGGGGCTGAGCTGATTGGCCTCCAACAACCACAACCATCTTCCTTTGTGCTAGGTACGACTCCAGCCAATGGAGAGTTTTCTCCCAGATTTCTATTGACTTCAATTTTACTAGGGCTCCTTGATGCCACACTCGGTCAAATGCAGCCTTGATGTCAAGGGCAGTCACTCTCACCTCACCTCTGGAATTCAGCTCCTTTGTCCATGTTTGGACCAAGGCTGTAATGAGATCTGGAGCCGAGTGTTCCTGGCGGAACCCAAACTGGGCCACTTAATAGCACTGTCGAAGACACCTTCCATCACTATTCTGACGTTTGAGAGTATGCTGATGGGGCAGTAATTGGCCATATTGGATTTGTCCTGCTTTACATGGACAGTACATACCTGGGCAGTTTTCCACATTGTCGGGTAGATGCCAGTGTTGTAGCTGTACTGGAACAGCTTGGCTAGAGGCATGGCTAGTTCTAGAGCACAAGTCTTCAGCACGACAGCTGGGATGTTTTCGGGGCCCATAGCCTTTGCTGTATCCAGTGCGCTCAGCCGTTTCTTGATATCACGTGGAGTGAATCGAATTGACTGATGACTGGTTTCTGTGACGGTGGGGACCTCAGGAGGAGGCCGAGATGGATCATCCACTCGGCCCTTCTGGCTGAAGATGGTTGCAAACGCTTCAGCCTTGTCTTTTGCACTCACGTGATGGGCTCCGCCGTCATTGAGGATGGAAATGTTCATGAAGCTTCCTCCTCCCGTTAGTTGTTTAATGGTCCACCACCATTCACGACTGGATGTGGCAGGACTGCAGAGCTTTGATCTGATCCGTTGGTTGTGGGATCGCTTAGCACTGTCTATAGCATGCTGTTTCTGCTGTTTAGCATGCATGTAGTCCTGTGTTGTAGCTTCACCAGGTTGGCACCTAATTTTTAGGTACGCCTGGTGCTGCTCCTGGCATGCTCTTCTACACACCTCATTGAACCAGGGTTGGTCCCCTGGCTTGATTATAATGGTAGAGTGAGGGATATGCCGGGCCATGAGGTTACAGATTGTGGTGGAATACAATTCTGCTGCTGCTGATGGCCCACAGTATCTCATGGATGCCCAGTTTTGAGCTGCTAGATCTGTTCTGAATCTATCCCATTTAGCACGATGGTAGTGCCACACAACACGATGGAGGGTGTCCTCAGTATGAAGACTGGACTTTGTTTCCACAAGGACTGTGGGGTAGTCACTGCTACCAATACTGTCATGGACAGATGCATCTGCCACAGGTAGATTAGTGGGGACGAGGTCAAGTAGGATTTTCCCTTGTGTTGGTTCTCTCACCGCCTGTCACAGGCCCAGTCTGGCAGCTATGTCCTTCAGGACTCGGCCAGCTCGGTTAATAGCTGTGCTACCGAGCCACTCTTGGTGATGGGCATTGAAATCCCCTACCCAGCATATATTCTGAGCCCTTCCAACTGGTGTTCAACATGGAGGAGTACTGATTCATCAGCTGAGGGAGGGTGTTAGGTGGTAATCAGCAGGAGGTTTCCTTGCCCATGTTTGGCCTGATGCCATGAGACTTCATGGGTCCAGATTCAATTTTGAGGACTCCCAGGGCCACTCCTTCCCAACTGTATGCCACTGTGCCGCCACCTCTGGTGGGTCTGTCCTGCCGGTGGGACAGGACATACTCAAGGATAGTGATGGAGGAGTCTCGGACGTTGGCTGAAAGCTATGATTCTGTGAGTATGACTATGTCAGGCTGTTTCTTGACTAGTCTGTGGGACAGCTCTCCCAATTTTGGCACAAGTTCCGAGATGTTAATGAGGAGGACTTTGCAGGGTCGACTGGGCTGGGTCTGCCTTTGCCGAGTCCGAATCCGGTACCTAGTTCGATACCGGTCAAAGAGGTATGTTTTAAGTAGCGTCTTAAAGGAGGAGAGAGAAGTAGAGAGGTGGAGAGGCTTAGGGAGGGAATTCCAGAGCTTAGGGTGGTGGGGATTCCAGAGCTTAGGGTGTAGACAGCTGAAGGCACGGTTGTCAATGATGGAGCGATTAAAATCGTGTATGCGCAAGAGGGCAGAATTAGAGGAGCGCAGAGATCTTGAAGGGTTGTAGGGCTGGAGGAGGTTACAGAGATGGGGCGGGGGTGGGGTGGGGGTGGCGGGGGAAGGGGTTGGCGAGGCCATGGAGGGAATTGAAAAAAAGGATGAGAAGTAACAAAGGCATGGATGAGGGTTTCAGCAGCAGATGAGCTGCGACGGGGGTGGAGACGGGCGATATTACAGAGATGGTAGTAGGGGATCTTGGTGATGGAGCAGATATATGGTTGAAGCTCATCTCAGGGTCAAATAGGACGGCAAGATTGTGAATGGTCTGGTTTAACTTCAGACAGTGACCACGGAGAGGGATGGAGTCGGTGGCGGGGACTGAAGACAATGGCTTCAGTCGGTCTTCTCAATATTTAGTTGGAGGAAATTTCTGCTCGATGTTGGACAAGCAGCATGATTAAATCAGAGGCTGTGGAGGGGTTGCGAGAGGTGGTGGCGAGGTAGAGCTGGGTGTCATCAGCATGCATGTGGAACCTGACATTGTGTTTTTGGATGAAGTCACAGAGGGGCAGCATGTTGATGAGAAATAGGAGGGGGCCAAGGATAGATCCTTGGGGGACACCAGAGGTAACAGTGCGGGAGTGGGAAGAGAAGCCGTTGCAGGTGATTCTCTGGCTACGACTGGATTGATAGGAATGGAGCCAGACGAGAGCAGTTCAACCCAGCTGGACAATGAAGGAGAGGCATTGGAGAGGATGGTGTGGTCAACCGTGTCAAAGGCTGCAGACAGGTCGAGAAGGATGAGGAGGGATAGATTACCACGGTCCAGCCACATAGGAAGTCATTTGTGACTTTGATAAGGGCTGTTTCAGTGCTGTTGCGGGGTGGAAACCTGATTGGAGGGGTTCAAACATGGAGTTGTGGAAAAGCTGGGCATGGATTTGGGAGGCAACAACATGTTCAAGGACTTTGGAGAGGAAATGGAGGTTGGAGATGGGGTGGTAGTTTACAAGGACAGATGGCTCAAAGGTGGATTTGTTTGAGAAGTGGGGTTATTGATGGCAGATTTGAAGGGGAGAGGGACAGTACCTGAGGAGAGGGAACTGTTAACAATATCAACTAACATGAGGGGCCAGGAAGGGAAGTTGGGTGGGCAGCAGATTGGCAGCAATAGGGTCAAGGGAGCACAGATAGTATGCACTACACATCAAATGTAACACAGAAAGTGTCTGCTACACATCAAAATGTCACACAGGAAGCGTCCATAATAAAGTCCTACAATCTGAGTGCAACTTGGAAATGAAGAACCAGCACCATAAGTACCCAGTGAGACAAGAATCAGAGTGGCATCCTATACCATATGAGTCAGCTTTAACCTCAGACTCCCAAAGGGCCCTGCAGGATTTTCCAACCATTAAAATTCATGACCAGAAATTTGGGAGCATTGGGAATTGGGTGAGGTGACCGCTGCACCCAGATCATAGAATCATAGAAATTTATGGCACTGAAGGAGGCCATTCGGCCCATCGTGTCTGTGCCAGCCGAAAAAGAGCTATCCAGCCTAATCCCACTTTCCAGCTCTTGGTCTGTAGCCTTGTAGGTTACAACACTTCAAGTGCATATCCAAGTACTTTTTAAATGCGATGAGGGTTTATGCCTCTACCACCCTTTCAGGCAGTGAGTTCCAGACCCCCACCACTCTCTGGGTGAAAAAAGTTCTCCTCAACTCCCCTCTAATCCTTCTACCAATTAATTTAAATCTATGCCCCCTGATCATTGACCTAAGGGAAATAGGTCCTTCCTATCCACTCTATCTAGGCCCCTCCTAATTTTATACACCTCAATTAAATCTCCCCTCAGCCTCTTCTGTTCCAAGGAAAACAACCCCAGCCTATCCAATCTTTCATCATAGCTAAAATTCTCCAGTCCTGTCAATATCCTCGTAAATCTCCTCTGTACCCTCTCTAGTGCAATCACATCTTTCCTGTAATGGGGTGACCAGAACTGTACGTAGTACTCTAGCTGTGGCCTAACTAGTGCTTTATACAGTTCAAGCATAACCTCCCTGCTCTTATATTCTCTGCCTTGACTAATAAAGGAAAGCATCCTGTATGCCTTCTTAACCATCTTATCTACCTGTCCTGCTATCTTCAGGGATCTGTGGAAATGCACTCCAAGGTCCCTCTGTTCCTCTATACTTCTCAGTATCTTACCATTTATTGTGTATTCCCTTGCCTTGTTAGCCCACCACAAATGCATTAACTCACACTTCTCCGGATTGAATTCCATTTGCCACTTTTCTGCCCACCTGACCAGTTCATTGATATCTTCCTGCAGTCTACATCTTTCTTCCTCACTATCAACCACACGGTCAATTTTTGTATCATCTGCAAACATCTTAATCATGCACCCTACATTGAAGTCTAAATCATTGATATATACCACAAAAAGCATGGGAACTAGTACTGAGCCCTGTGGAACCCCACTGGAAACAGCCTTCCAGTCACAAAAACACCCGTCGACCATTATTATCCTTTGCTTCCTGCCACTGAGTCAATTTTGGATCCAACTTGCCACTTTCCCTTGGATCCCTTGGGCTTTTACTTTTCTGACCAGACTTCCATGTGGGACCTTGTCAAAAGCGTTGCTAAAATCCATGTAGACTACATCAAACGTGCTATACTCATTGACCCTCCTTGTTACCTCCTCAAAAAATTCAATCAATTTAGTCAGACACAACCTTCCCATAAAAAATCCACGCTGACTGTCCTTGATTAATCAACAACACCAACAACAACTTGTATTTATATAGCGCCTTTAATGTAGTAAAACGTCCCAAGGCGCTGCACAGGAGTATTTTAAGACAACAATTTTGAGACCGATCCACATAAGGATAAATTAGGGCAGGTGACCAAAAGCTTGGTCAAAGAGGTAGGTTTTAAGGAGCGTCTTAAAGGAGGACAGAGAGGTAGAGAGGCGGAGAGGTTTAGGGAGGGAATTCCAGAGCTTAGGGCCGAGGCAACAGAAGGCACGATCACCATAGGTTGAGCGATTATAATGAGGGATGCTCAAGAGGGCAGAATTAGAGGAGCGCAGATATCTTGGGGGGTTGTGGGGCTGAAGGAGATTACAGAGATAGGAAGGGGCGAGGCCATGGAGGGATTTGAAAACAAGGATGAGAATTTTGAAATCGAGGCGCTGCTTAACCAGGAGCCAATGTAGGTCAGCGAGCACAGGAGTGATGGGCGAACGGGACTTGGTGCGAGTTAGGACACGGGCAGCCAAGTTTTGGATGACCTCAAGTTTACGTAGGGTGGAATGTGGGAGGCCAGCCAGGAGTGCATTGGAATAGTCAAGTCTAGAGGTAACAAAGGCATGGATGAGGGCCTTTCTAAATGACGATTAATACTGTCCCTCAGAATTTTTTCCAATAATTTGCTCACCACCGAGGTTAGGCCGACTGGCCTGTAATTACTCTGTCTATCCTTTTCTCCCTTTTTAAACAACAGTACACCATTAGCAGTCCTCCAGTCCTCCGGCACCACACCTGTAGCCAGAGAGAATTGGAAAATGATGGTCAGAACCTCCGTTATTTCCTCCCTTGCCTCTCTTAACAGCCTGGGATACATTTCATCTGGGCCTGGCGATTTATCTACTTTCAAAGATACTAAACCCCTTAATACTTCCTCTCTCACTATATTTATCTCATCTAATATTTCACACTACTCCCCCTTAACTACAATGTCTGCATCGTCTCTCTCTTTTCTGAAGACAGACATAAAGTATTCATTAAGAACCATAACCACGTCTTCCGTCTCCACACACAGGTTACCTTTTTGGTCTCTAATAGGTTCTACTCTTTCTTTAGTTATCTTTTTGCTCTTTATGTATTTATAAAACATCTTTGGGATTTCCTTGATCTTACTTGCCAATACTTATTCATGCTCTCTCTTTGCATTCCTAATTTCCTTTTAAATTTCACCCCTGCACTTTCGATATCCCTCTAAGCTTTCTGCAATATTTAGCTCTGGGTATCTGACATAAGCTTCCCCTTTTTGTCTTATCCTACCCTGTATACCCCTTGACATCCAGGGGGCTCTAGATTTGGGAGTCCCACCCTTTTTCTTTGTGGGAACATATTTGCTCTGATCCCTCACTATCTCCTCCTTCAATGCCTCCCACTGCTCTGACACTGATTTACCTTCAAGTAGCTGTTTCCAGTCCACTCTTGCAAATTACATCTCAGCTTAGTAAAATTGGCCTTTCCCCAACTGAGAATTTTTACTCCTGGTCTGTCTTTGTCCTTTTCCATAACTGTGCTAAATCTAACTGAATTATGATCACTACCATCAAAATGTTCTCCCACTGATACCCCTTCCACCTGCCCAGCTTCATTCCCTAAAACCAAGTCCAGAACTGCCTCCTCTCTTGTTGGGCTTGCTACATACTGGCTAAAAAAGTTCTCCTGAATGCATTTTGAGAATTCTGCACCCTCGATACCTTTTACACTGATTCTATCCCAGTTAATATTAGGGTAGTTGAAATCCCCTACTATTACTGCACTATTGTTTTTGCACTTCTCAGAAATTTGCCTACATATTTGCTCTTCTATCTCCCTCTGACCATTTGGGGGTCTATACTACACTTCCAGCAGTGTGATTGCCCTTTTTTTGTTCTTCAGTTCAACCCATATGGCCTCATTTGATGATCCTTCTAACATATCATCCCTCCTCACAGCTGTAATTGTTTCTTTAACCAATATTGCGACCCCCCCTCCTTTTTTACCCCCGTCTCTATCTCGTCTGAAAAGCCTGTAACCAGGAATGTTGAGCTGCCGTTCCTGCCCTTCTTTCAGCCATTATTTCAGTAATAGCTATAATATCATACTTCCACGTCTATTTGTGCCCTCAGCTCATCTACCTTATTCACTGGACTCCTTGCATTGAAATATATACTGTTAAGCACTGCCAAGCCCCTTTGTTGTCTATTTTCTAGCCTTTGTTTCTGCATTGCCATTGAATGAGACTACACTAGGGGCAGAGCCTTATAGGCCGCTAAATTAGACTCCATAGCACCCAGTTTTTCGGTGCTAGGGGTGCCGTTTTGAGTCTAACATGGCGTCTGCACCACGCGCGCGCACACCTCTGGTGCGGGACGCGCCAGACACCATTTTGGTGAGGTCAGTTCCATGGGCGCGGGGCGCCTGCGCCGGAAGTATGCAGAGTAGGCAAATTGTGACATCAGTCAGCGCATAACGCTGATTTGACGTCAGCGCTGCCATTTTCGACCTCAACGCTCCAGCTTACGCCCTTTCTTAAACACGCACCACTGCACATGCATTTAGCAGCAGGAAGGACCCCCCCCACCAGCGCTGTTTAAAGGGATAATCAACTGCATTCAGGTTAGTTGCTGATTGATTTCTACTGGCTCTTGGTGAGTTTGTGGAAGTGTTTGGGGGTTTGTTATCTTATTTGAAGTTGCTGAAGACTCCAGGGAGTGGTGCGGCAGGTTACTTCAAGGTTTCTGCTCAGACCAGTTGCTCCCAGACATGGGGGCTGTAGTTTGTATCCCCCTTGACCTGCAGCATGACAGGGAGAATGAGTAGAGGCGACACAGAGGAGGACAAGCTGCTCGAAGAGGGAGGAGGGGGAGAAGGGCTCTCAGCAGGAGGCCGTATCCACCCAGGGTCTTCAGGAAGCAATTCTCCGACCTCAACCTCAGCGAGGAACAGTGTATGCATCGTCTCCGCTTCACTAAGGAGGTGCTCACTGAAATCTGCCACCTGTAGCAGAGAGACCTGCAGCCTCAGAACCGGGCGAGGACAGCATTGCCAGTGGCTGTGAAGGTGAGCGTGGCCATGAATCTTTATGCGTTGGGCTCCTTCCAGGCTGGAGCAGGTGACATTTCCAACATCTCACAGTTCATTGTTCACCATTGCCTAAGGGAAGTCACTGAGTCTCTGTATGCAAAGAGAGCTAAATACATTTAATTCTCTCTTGCCAGAGAGAAGCAGGCGGAGCGAGCACGTGGCTTGGCCAGGATAGCAGGCTTCCTCATGGTGCCATTGACTGCACACAAGTCGCTTTGCAGGCGCCACATGTAAATTCAGAGATGTACCACAACCGGAAGTGATTCCAGTCCCTCAATGTTCAGCTGCTGTGTGGCCATACTCAGGACATCATGCAGGTGAATGCTCAGTATCCCGGCAGCAGTCATGATGCCTTCATTCTGCGGCAGTCCACTGTACCATCCGCATTTGAGCCTCCACAACAATCCAGAAGGTGGCTACTGGGCAACAAGGGCTATCTGCTGACCACCTGGCTCATGACTCTACTCAGCACTGGACTGCACGCTCCTATTATTTAAATTAACAGGCAGCACGATGTTTGTGATCTGCCTGCATCGGAAGGAACAGGCACGGGTTGCATTGCAATCCCCGCACCCGTTTTCGGACTTTGTCCAATTTCTAGGCCATAGTTTTGGGGCTAAAACCCTTCCATTAGAGATTTATGCTTTCAATTTTATTTCAAAATATTAATATAGAAAAAGAAAATAATGGGGAAGCTGTTGCCTAGCAGCAGCACTTACCAACCTCAGCACAATGGACAACAAGGTTGTAGCAATGTGACTAATAATTAAGAGAGGCTGGAATGTCTTCTGTATGAAACATTCCTTTAAGAACATTTGTGCCTGTTTTTACATTTGGTTTGTTAAAAATAGGAGAGAGTATTAAGTTCCAGTGTAAGTATTTATTTGTGCATTTGAAAATGTTTGCAATTCAAAATTTAGTAAGAATATAGGCTCAATAACAAGCCAGATAAGAGAAAATTTGCTTCATGAGCAGACTTTCCCTTTTCATTTAATATGAGTGAATTCAGGATTCCTCTCAGAAACAACTTTGCTCCCTTCAGTTCCAAAGCAGTAGTGTCCCGGTCAAAATTTATCCCTCAACCAACATCACTAAAACAGATTATCTGGTCATTATCACATTGCTGTTTGTGGAACCCTACTGTACGCTAATTGACTGCCACGTTTCCTACATTACAACAGCACTTCACAAGTACTTCATTGGTTGTAAAGCACTTTGGGACGTCCTGAGGGCATGAAATGTACGATATAAATGCAAGTCTTTCTTTTCTTTTCACAAGGATCTCAGATTGCCTAAACTGGATTTGACTAAAAGTTATTGCGCAGTACTTTACTAAATTAAAACATGTAGTTCAGAAGCATTCCTCCTCTGTACTTCAGGGAATGAGATTAATTTGTGACAACAGGAAGATGAATTCCTGATAGCAGTAACGTTTTCTTGGCAAATTGAATTTACTTTTAATAGGAACTGACTGCGATGAAAATCAAACCGACTCCATGGGGAAGTGATTAGCCAATCTCTGACAAAAGAGTTAAACACATAATTATAAGTGTAACCTTCCTTTTTTGCATCATCCCAACTCACCAGAGACATTTGATTGTGACATTGGCAGTGAACAAAGGGCTATATTGAAGCACTGACCTGAATTAATTTTTCAAATGCCACAAAATATAACTTGGATCAATGAGTCATGAGAGGGACAGAATACACCCTTAGGATTACCGGGGACTGGAAGCAGAGAAAGACAAAAATATCAGACAGGAATAAAGTTTCTACACTTACTTGTGAAGCAGATATGTTGCTTTTGTTTTACAGCTTGTGAATGCTAGAATTTAACTCCTCACCGACAAATTTGCAAATTGCACTTTCACAGCAATGTGATGATTGGCTATAAACATTACAGACACCTGCCAACACTAAACATTGCTCTATTGTTTCTTATTTTCAGACAAAATTATGCCACCAACGATCACTGGAGGTCATTTTAACTTCTGTCACTTGGCAAAAAAACATTTTACACCCTGTCTGATTTACTGTTCCATTGAATTCTATCGCCCGTTTTTATGACTGGTGATGAAAGTCAAAATGACCCCCTCACCTGCAGTCACATGATACTAGATTTCTAAGTTCCTTAGTGAGTACATTTTTATAATGTTGAACCTATGAGTACTACCAGTAGGCCCCAGGTTATGCCTAGAAAACCCCATTACCCTCTGCCCCCCAAAAAAGAGATTTTTGTGTAGTCTATTGGAGGCGCTCATACGAGGAGTTAGTGAAAATAACTATCTAAAATATTAATTTATTTCTTAACCAGACACACTAATCCATTTCCTAGATTAAGATACTTTATTAGGGAGCAGCAGTGTGTCGGGTGAGGAAATCTGAACTGGTCCAAAATTTGCGCTATTTTGAACATTTTCTCTTGTATTCTTTAAAAAATATAGTGATGTGCAATTTATAAATAGATATTTTTTTATTGGTTTTTAGGTCTTTTCCAATTGTGCTGTGCCATTTTGTTTATTATACCCAATGTTCTTCCCATGTGGGTGCTGGCAGTTGGAAGGCAGTGGCTTCTTCAAAGGTTTAGTGGGGCAATAATCAAGGTTTAACTGAGCATTGTTTATGACAGTGGTTCTCAAACTTTTTTGGTTGAAGGACCCATTTTCAAATGGACTAGTACTCATGGACCCCCCATCTGAATTAATACTATGTAATACTCATAATATGAAAGTGCTGCATGTAAAGAGTGTTTCAAGAAAACAGGTATTTACTTACAGATATCAGTGAGATGGGTGAGCCACACTATCATCGATCAACTTTTCGGCGCCCACCACCAGCCTCGGTAACTGCGGGTCTACCTGGTGATCGTTATGTCGCTCTCAGAGCTCCTCCATACGCACTCCCTTCCTAGGTGAGACAGCCAGCCCACTCTGCGTTCCACATGTGGCAGCCGCACTCCGCTCCCGCCTCCTGGCTCGCACCAAGCCCGCCTCCGGTTGCCGTTCATTCGCGTACTCTAGACCACGGCGCCTCCCTCCCCTCCACCCCCACATAAGGCCGGCCCTGCTTGGTGCCCAGATTATTTTGCGGACCCCCTGGAAAGTCTCTACGGACCCCAGGGATCCATGGAGCCCAGTTTGAGAACCGCTGGTTTATGACATTTAAGCATTCTAAAGCACACTCCTAAACTCACAGCTCTACTGGTTTTCTTTAGGGTGAGATGACATGCAGTGTAATTAACCCATAACAGGGGAGCAGCAAACACCAGATGCAGTAATCTTGTCCAGTCCTGTTTGAAGCACTAAGCTGTCATTTCAGGCTTTAAAATAGCACACCAATGCAATGGAGTTGTTAATTGGGTATTTCCACTGTGGGATTGGAGCATGAGACAGTATAACTCTTGTTTTTTATTTGTATTCATTCATGGGACATGGGCGTCGCTGGCAAGGCCAGCATTTATTGCCCATCCCTAGTTGCCCTTGAGAAGGTGGTGGTGAGCCACGCTCTTGGACCACTGCAGTCCGTGTGGTGAAGGTACTCCCACAGTGCTGTTGGGGAGGGAGTTCCAGGATTTTGACCCAGCAACGATGAAGGATCGACGATATAATTCCAAGTCAGGATGGTGTGTGACTTGAAGGGGAACTTGGAGGTGATGGAGTTCCCATGCGCCTGCTGCCCTTGTCCTTCTAGGTGGTAGAGGTCGCGGGTTTGGGATGTGCTGCCGAAGAAGCCTTGGCGAGTTGCTGCAGTGCATCTTGTAGAGGGTACACACTGCAGCCACGGTACGCCGGTGGTGGAGGGAGTGAATGTTTAAGGTGGTGGATGGGGGGCCAATCAAGCGGGCTGCTTTGTCTTAGATGGTGTCGAGCTTCTTGAGTGCTGTTGGAGCTGCATTCATCCAGGCAAGTGGAGAGTATTCCATCACATTCCTGACTTGTGCCTTGTAGATGGTGGAAAGGCTTTGGGGAGTCAGGAGGTGAGACACTCACCGCAGAATACCCAGCCTCTGACCTGCTCTTGTTGCCACAGTATTTATGTGGCTGGTCCAGTTAAGATTCTGGTTAAGTTTCAGGATGTTGATAGTGGGGGATTCGACGATGGTAATGCCGTCGAATGTCAAGGGGCGGTAGCTCGACGCTCGCTTGTTGAAGATAGTCATTGCCTGGCACTTGTGTGGCGTGAATGTTACCTGCCACTTATCAGTCCAAGCCTGAATGTCGTCCAGGTCTTGCTGCATGTGGGCATGGACTGCTTCATTATCTGAGGAGTTGAGAATGGCACTGAACACTGTGCAGACATCAGCGAACATCCCCACTTCTGACCTTATGATGGAGGGAAGGTCATTGATGAAGCAGCTGAAGGTGGTTGGGCCTAGGACACTGCCCTGAGGAACTCCTGCAGCGATGTCCTGGGGCTGTGATGATTGACCTTCAACCACCACAACCATCTTCCTTTGTGTTCGGTATGACTCCAGCCAGTGGAGAGTTTTCCCCCCGATTCCCATTGACTTCAGTTTTACTAGGGCTTCTTGATGCCACACTTGGTCAAATGCTACCTTGATGTCAAGGGCAGTCACTCTCACCTCACCTCTGGAATTCAGCTCCTTTGTCCATGTTTGGACCGAGGCTGTAATGAGGTCTGGAGCTGAGTGATCTTGGCGGAACCCAAACTGGGCATCAGTGAGCAGGTTATTGGTGAGTAAGTGCTGCTTGATAGAACTGTCGATGACACCTTCCATCACTTTGCTGATGATTGAGAGTAGACTGATGGGGCGGTAATTGTCCAAATTGGATTTGTCCTGCTTTTTGTGGACAGGACATACCTGGGCAGTTTTCCACATTGTCGGATAGATGCCAGTGTTATAGCTGTACTGGAACAGCTTGACTAGAGGCGCGGCTAGTTCTGGAACACAAGTCTTCAGCCGGGATGTTTTCGGGGCCCATAGCCTTTGCTGTATCCAATGCGCTCAGCCATTTCTTGACATCACGTGGAGTGAATCGAATTGGTTGAAGACTGGCTTCTTGTCTTGATAACCAGCCATTTGAGGCTCTGCTGCAAGGCCTGAGTGAAAGGAAGGGCACCAGCTATGAGAGAGAGGACCATCAGCTTCCTCTCTCCCCAAAGCACCTGATTCCACAGGAATGAGAAGAAATAGTTGAGCCAATCAATGCTGTGTGAAGAACCAGCCAGATATGAAAGGTTGGCAGGAAAAAGACCCAGACCTGAAAAATTCCAAGTTAATAAGTCAAAAGTTGTAAAATGCTTGACTCACTTTTCCCACAAGCGAGCATGTGTCAGCTTAGCTCAGTTGGTAGGCCCCTTGCCTCTGAGTCAGAAGGTCAAGCCACATCCGCAGCTCAAGCATATAATCTAGGCTGGCACTTCAGTACAGGACTGAGGGAGTGCTGTATTGTTTGAGGTTCGGCCATTTAGAAGAGCCATTAAACCAAGGTGTTGTCGCCCTGATCCTACGGCACGATGTGAAGAAGAGCAAGTAGTTCTCTCTGTCCTGGTGAATATTCTGCCCGAACCATCATCATCAAATAAACAGATTCACTAGTCATTCATCTCTTCTGTTGTTTGTGGGACCTTGCTATGCACAATTGGCTGTGGAATTTGCCTACACAGTAATAGTGACTGCACTTCAAAAGTAATTAATTAGCTGGAAGGACCCCAAGGCTTAGAAATATAGGGTTGTGGTGATTTTCAGGGTCACTGGCAGTGCCGTACTGATAGTTGATCAGATCAGCAGGTCTTCATTGAGCAGATAGTAAAACTGTCAAAGCCTATTGGCTAATCTCACTCTCCTTATGCACCCCTCCTCAATAACTCCTACAAAGCTCCGCCAAGGACACTAGACCTTGGGTATTGGTGGGACTTTACCTCATGTTCCACCATACAGCATGGGCTACCCTTTCTTGCTCTTGCTGGTCCTGCTTAGCCGATTGCAGTACAAGTGGCCCACGGAATCCAATTGGCATGGTATTCAACCTC